>KI423740.1:8407-26045 GCA_000473375.1 Anopheles culicifacies | reverse complement strand
CAAGAGGACGATTTGCGGTGGTCCACCAATTGTTTCCTATTGCTTTCGGAGACGCGAAATGTGAGCCGGCTGGAGGAAAGATGAGGGGAGGCGAAGGGGCGGGGTGTCCTAAACGAAAGTGGGACTCATTTTTATTAATCAATTTACACACGTTCATCAAATTTCTCACGGCCGCCGGCAGTGGTGTTGTTTTTTTTTGTTTTGTTTGTTATTTTTGTTTGCTGATGGAAGGCAGATCATAATTTTCTCGCGATCTTCGCTCACGATAACTTGAGACGATGGGAGCAAATTTAATACAAAACGAAGACGCACATCTTCAAGGAATAAGAGATGACTTTTAAAACATCAAATTAAATGCCACATATTTCTGGAGTGATAAAGTCCTTTAGTCTTCATCGTCCTTATTTGACTTTTTTTACATAAATTGAAATTGAAAGGTTAATTTTCTTTTAAATGACATTAATCTTAAAAGGTTAAAAGGTCTCATACAATTTAAAAACAATAAAAAAATGGAAATACATTAGCAACAAAATAGCACACACTCGTTAAGTTATTAAATTTAAAGACAAACATAAAAAAGCGGATGAAAATAATAGCAACTTTCCTTCCCATTTACAACGCCAATAAAATAAACAGCGCAAAAAAAGAGGAAGACTTCAACGCCATAAAGTACACCGTTCGGCACGCGTCACTGTTTAACATTCATTTAACATCTGACATCCGTCCGACCGGCGGTAGAAGAACGGAGCGTAAAGAACGCACCAAGACCAGCCGAGAACCAGACAGGAAGTGTAAAACCCGAACGTAACCGTGGCAGAAAGGCTTTCCCTTTGAGCGATACCCGGTATACGGGGAGGGCAACGATGCAAAAGCAAACAGCTGTGATGATGCCACGCGAGGAAACGCGAGAACCGTGGTATAGTAGTAAAAGGTATAAAAATAATAACGCTGCAAGAAAAACCGACCCCAACATACACACCGAAACCGCCAAAGGCTCAAATGATAGATTAACACCGAATGACTTGTGCTTAATGCATTCGTAATGGACGGGACGCCGCCACGAGACACACATCACAAAAACCGGGGAGGTATCTAAAACGCTATGGGTACTATTGCTCATATTCTCAAGGAAGATTCTCACCTGGGCGGGAAGCGATGGGCAGTGTGAAGTTATATGTTGCATTCTTCCATTGGCCACCCCTCGACCCAAACAGGCACTTCGTTTTAGGCGTCCCCCTTGCGTTGTGGCCGGGGTTGGCTTTTTCATGTTTTCCATGTCACTGTTTCATGATTTTATTAACAAGCCAACCACCGTGCGCTACACGCGTCGGGGTACGTCTGTCAATTACAATGTAGCGTGAAATTGTTTCACCTTTACGGCCACGACCGTGAGCAGGCTGAAGCGGTATCGACGGTGTATTACCGTTCAAGGTATAGACGCAAGGTCTGTGAGAAAAATTGTAAAGAATGTCTTATTAGAGGTGTTTTATACTGCAAACTCTAAACAGTTTTGAAATAAATCCTTTTACTTCATTTTATCGCAGAGAAAAAGTATCTGCGGATTATGTCACTTTAAAATCTACTAAAAACTAATGGCATCCATTTTTCATATTCTAATATCCTTTTTGCATGCCATAAATTCACACAAAATCACAACGCCTGATTACTATCGCATAGAAGGAAACAGAGCCCGGGAGGGTGCGAGGGGCCAATTTATGAACAGCTCCCAATATATGACTCATCACCTTTCAGGGACAAAGATCAAGAAGAAGTGGGAGAGAAAAAAAGGCAAGAAAACAAACCGAAATGTGAACGTGATTTGCCTGCCAGCAGTAAATGTGGCACATAAATATCAAACACCACGAAGTAATTTACTGCGAACTCTAGTTAAACGATAATAAATCTGTCCGAATGGCGAATCTTAATTACTCGTGCTCAATCCTCAAGACCAGCGGCACTGAGTCCTCGGGAGGTAAATAAAGAAAAAAAGAGTCAAAATGGAAGGAAAATCGCGCGGTGGGAAATTTATCCCATAAACATTTCACGAATTTCTTAACCCACCGAACCCACCGCATGGAAATGGGTTGACGCGTTACCGATGCTACGAATCTGCCGGAGATCGGTTGGCTTCTACTCCACACACACACACACACACACACACCCATCCAAAAACGGGTTCGATGGGTATCGGTTTGATGGCAGTTGCAGATTTGTGCGGAGATTAATTCCAGTACTTTCGGGCACGGGCAGATTAGATGCAATCGCTACCGTCAACCACGGCCCCGGTGGTCCTTCTCGGCACAGGGTCGATTAAAGCACTCCTCCCCCCTCTTCGAAAGGTTCACCGGCACAAGGAACCTGCTGGACAACGATGCCAGACGGATCGCACCTTCGCTTCCCGGCGCTTTTCGTACTTTCGGAACGGGTCTGTTTGGCCAGCCCGTGTGCGCCAAATGAATCAAAACCGGTTCAATATTTGTTGACTTAGGGTCGTAGGGTGGGTTCGGCTGTTGGAGGACGCTCGTTTGGTAAAACTTTATTAAAATTTTAATTAAATTATATCACACCGTGTGTTTAGCCGGGGTTGCGTTACGCTGGTGGCCGATCGGAATGGAACCGTTAATCACCTGGCCCGTTCGGTGCCAAGCCTCGAACGGCACGATCGGATGCTGGCAGGATCGCTGCTGGGTTGTTTTCCAATGTAGCGTTCGCGATTTATGAATTGCCCTCGATTGCGCACCTCAACGATGCGGGCCACCTAGCCGACCCACACCGTGTGTGATCCGGGCCACATTGTAGCACCGGCGACACAACGGTGTATCATTGTTGCAGCACAGAAATCTTCATTGAAATTGCGTGTAATTAAGATCGGTTGGTGTGGTATGGGAGAGAGGGAGTAGGTAACAGGAAGGGCCACACATTTGCATTAGCATATATCCATTGACCATGGAATTAATGCGCGTCTACGGAGGACACTACCAAGTGCGCCGTGTACAGTACCGGGAAGGAACTTCGATGCTTCCCACTTTGTGTAGCTATGTAGGTAAGAAACGTCATACCGCGTGGGGGATAGCTTCCGAATGTGACTCGAATTTTGAGCTATCGACAGAGGTCAGTTACTCATGGTTGAAAGAGCCAGCATACTAAAACTCTTGTCTTTAGTAGACGAGTTTGAAGAGTCAAGAGATGTCTCATCGCGGCTTCAACAAAGTCTTACCAACAGACAGTTAAGTGACACTTGCTTTATTAATTGACACGTAGATGCTCTCCTCCGCAGTGGGATCATTAGCCCCATCTCAGCATAGCGCTGCACGTGTGTGCGCCTGTGTCATCCCGGGATGCAAATGCAAACCGGCAGACGAGGAAAAATTATAAATTCAAATCTGCACATTTAAGCAACATCCAGACATCGGTTGATGAGTTGGCTGCGCGTGATTCATCACCGACGGTGCATCCTTCGATCATCTGTCATCAGGGGTGGAAACAATGTTGCCCAGGTGATGGATATCGCGCACATCAACGCTGCCGATCAACCACCAAGTCAATTTCCTACGACATTTAGCCAATACAGCACACATTGTAATTGCTGTTTCCGGTGTACATATTGATCCCACGCAATGCACTTCATAGCATTCTGCATTTATATGCTTTTAATCGACACGTACCACGGCCTCGACCAGTCTTCAACTTAAACGCCACAAAATGTGCCCGTGAGATGGACCCCAAAATACCGAACGTACAAACAAGACGGCTTGTTGGACTGTTACCGTCCACATCTGACAGCCGCAGAACACGGGAGGTCGACAAGAGAGAAGGTGACGATCCTTCACGAACAGACACAGAAGATGCAAATTAGGCGTAGCAACAAAATTATTGTGATTATAAGCTGCCACGGTTGTGAGGCGGCCGAAATCGAGCTTTCGATGGCCTTTTGTACGTAACTTATTCCAAATGGCTCCACTTTGTTGACGAGCTTCACACCATCGGCTCATCATTTCTAGCACGTTTGTTGGATGTTTTTTTGTCCCCTCTTCTCTTAGAAATGCCTTTTCAACTGCTCGGCTTCAATCACACCTCGCCACCACAGGGAATGATGAAATTTTTGGCAACATCAAAAGGGACGAGAATAGATCATCTTCAAGTACACTTGGCGGCATTTACAACACGCCAGTATTGTTCCATTGAAAAGGTACAACCGTTTGCATGTTTTTCCACCCCTCCCCACGTCAATGATCCTTACTTACAAGGATTGAACTGTTTTGACTGTTACGGCCCAAATGGAGCATCCGGGCGAACTTCACACTTATACGGAGCAATGTTTCTAAATAGAAAACCGGTGAAACCTTGCTGCTTCGTGCGGTGTGTGTGTGCAAGGTCAACCGAAAATGTCAGTATTTTTGTACGCCCGCCGGTAGATGAGGATTTGAATTTGAATGCCAATACCGCTGGAGTGGATGTAACAAATGATCAGAGAGAATATTTAATTTTATTCATCAAATTGGAAGCACGAAAAAAAAAACCCCAAAACGTGACGTAAGCAATGTTTTCGTTTTTTTCTTTCTATTTTTCACACATTGTTATTAAAAGGATGCGCTTAATTTATATAATGTAATATTCCCCTTTTGCACCGAAATTGTACAGTTTTACTGTTTGATATGAATGTAAAGCATCTCATTATCACCGCTTTCAATCATCAAGATGATTTATAGATACATAGCACGCGCGAGGATGATGTTTTCCCTCATCTCGCCATTGCCCTCAGGGGGGGTGGGTTACAGGGAAAAAAAACAACCACCCACCATGGACCGTACCGTCGTCAGCCACTGTTGACGGAAAGATGGTCAAATAAAACGAAATGGAACGAAAAAAAACACAAACCAACTCGTCACCACCACCGAACCAACAGCCCGAGGGGTGATAAAAAGGTAGACCGAATGACGACGGGCCACAAGATATGTAGGTGACCATAAAAGCTAAAACAAAAACCGTACCAGAGATCCTATCACACCGTACGCCACGGGCGCCCCATATTGCCGGGACGCGACGGAACGAATGAAGGGTCGAATTCATTAATTAATGGATGGCTGGAAAGGCTGTACGGTGGGGCAGGAAGGGGAAGGGAGTCGGTGCGCACCGTGGAAAAGGAGGTGACGATCCCTACCCACCCCCGGCGACAAGCTTTTGGCCTTTTGGGCCACAAATGGCTTACGAACGGTGAAGGCGAAAGTAAAAATTGTTTCCTCTATCAGTACGGCACAATCGACCGAGGAGGCAATTCAATTCGTCGGTTGATTTTTATGCCATTTCGATTTCGATCACAACCACGAAGCAAGCAGTCTGGGGTTGATGGGAGACACCGAATGGGAAGCGAAACATGTAATGAGTAGATAGATCTCCCAACACGAACTGGCAAAATTTGAAAACCATGCTGTTGGAGTTTTTGTGGAAAACTCGTGGAATTACTTGTGAGGAAAAATGACTCAAAACGAGGTCCTCTTGGTGGATTGAATGCCAAATGTCAGCCAGCTACCGATGATTAAATGTGGCTTTTTTTGCCACGAACATCGTCCACTGGAAACTGTAGCCGTGGCTTGACCTTTACGTGACTCTTGCGCTATGATCTTACAAAGAAAAAACTGCTGACAGCTAGATCCGTTTCCATTGACACAGATCGACAAAACAAACCCCAAACTAGCTTCCTTTCGGCTTGCTAGCGCAGTTGGTGATTTAATTTGATGAGCTACACAAACTGTACGATCAATCATATGTTGGCAGGAGGTACTACTTATGTTTCGTGCAGAATCTAAAAAAAAAAACATACAATCCCATTCTATTCCACGTGGAATTGATCGGATCGCTCGATGTGCACCGCTCCTGACGCCTGTGAATGCAACCAACAATTTAGAGCAAATCCAATAGCTGCACAACCTTTGTGCGAATCAGCCGCCGAAACAGGCCGTCAAGGGATCTTGTTGCTCTATGCTTCAACACTCGTAGCACGTATGCTACCCGTGAATAGGAGCCTAAAAAAAGAGGGGGGGCTTTAATTATTACTCACACAGCGCGTGTGCGAAGCGCGTATGCACACAGATCAATCGGCAAGCGTACAGGGAACCGTTTGCACATACGTAGTGCGATCTGGCGCCTACAAGACCGCGCGGGTCAGACGTGTGTGAAAGGGTATAGGCAGAAGCAGGACTGCACCACGGCACTAGTGAACCTTGAAATATTTTCTGACTCAAAAACTACCCTTCCACGTACAGACACACTGCTCTCCCCTGGTCCACGTGCCTTCCCTGGAGTGGAATGGATCGGCGATTCGTCAGCTCCATACGATCGCTTGCAACAGATCCAGATGTCATCGGCAAACGCAAAACACCACCCCCCCATGATCGTTTGCAATGCGGGTACGACACAACAACTCTGCGGGGCTACGAGCAGGAGCTAGAAGACAGCTAAGAACCCGCAAAGACAGTACGCTCTAAATTGCTGCCAATTTGGCGCTTGGCGGTACGCGATTCCTACCTAATCGCTATCCTGCATCGCCACGATCATGAATCCACGGTGATCAAAGCGTAGAGCGAAAACTATAAAAACAAAACGTATTTACGCACACATGCAGGTACGTGCGAATGGCCAAAAACAAATCATGCAGCAAGAATGGGAACAGTTGAACCTTGTGTAGCTGTGCCGGGTCACATTCCGGCTACGAGCTCCGGGCGGCGCATAGGGATAAATCTCGAAGGGCAGTTAAACACCCCAATTGGGACGTTAGTTCCAATTTGCAACTATTTTTGTAAGTGTCAGCACACGAATGGGGGTTGATGGCACGTGTGAAGTGTGCCGAGTGTTGCTTTATATTGGTGGTTTGTGTGTGGGGAGAGAGAGGTAGTCGCATAGTCCTGGTCTTCGGTATTCGTTCTAGTACACCGAATACCGTCGTTCGGTTCTCATCGGGTACCACACGATCTCTTCTTGTAGGAAGGATTAGCTTTTCCTATTTAGGAAATACGTTCTTCTTCTGTTCTTAATTAAGAAATCTTCTTTATATATAATCCACTTACGTCTTTATTGCGAATTAATCTACTGTTTCTGTACTCATAACCTCAAACAGTTCTGCTTTTTTTAATCTATCATTGTAATTTAATTTTTTTTTATTTTGTAAAAAATTTCTCATAAAATAAAACATAAAATGAAGGTTCTAAATTACACGGTTTTCGATATTTCAAATATTTACCACAACTCAAATGCAAACCCTATTAGCAACTTCACGATCGCCATCCCCCCATTAAATGGCTATTAGCAACAGGTATGCCCGCGCAGTAATTAATGGTTGATTGATGGGGCATCTTTCGCAAAATGAAGGCAATTCTTCACCCGTCCAGAACACCGGTCTCTCCTTTACGTTCCAAACGCGAAATCGAACCACCCGAACACGACCTCCCCTTTCCGCCGCCTAGACAAACAATACAGAGATTAATTATCTGCTAAAGCGAAGCAATTATGCGAGCAAAACCGTTTCACTCGCTGGTATGGCGGAAGAGATAAACCCACTGCAAGCCCCGAAGTGCCTCCGGTGCGGTGCGCATTACTCGACAGCTGTGTCACCCATCACGTGCGCTAAATATTGTTATTACAATTATCTTGTGCCGATCGAACGAAAATAAATCAATGTAAATTGCACCGAAGCCAACATTCGGCTGGTAAAAGCAAAAAAGAAGCAAAAAAATGCGTACAAAACACGTTGGATAAAGGTTGAGAAGCTAAGATCTGTCGCAGCTTATCAGCAGATCAGTACGCGAGAGCCTTGAGCGCGAGCACGATGGAGAGATAATTATGATTCATTATACGAAATTGCGGTGCTCCAGTTTGCTAACGCTTGGCTTGCCCGATCGCTTGCTGTTGCTCGGTTTTGGAAGTGTTTAGCACGGCTAGGTACGGTTTAAAGTTTGGACTCGTCGGAAAATGTCATCCAATTTCCAATCGGCTCCGTACCGTGGATCGTTTGATGTTGAAGACTTTTGCCCAGACGAACAGCAACAGTGTCCAGTTTTTTTATTGAAGTTTGTTTGATCGAGAGCCAATTGCACGCACGCGAAATGAGTGATGTTTTTAGATCGTGTTTTACTGTCTATTGGCCACTTCGGCCTCCCGTAAGGGAACTGTAGCAAGCTGTCACTTCACAGTGCGGCGCTAGAGGACAAATTTATCTGGTTGCTATCTGACACTTGCCACTCGCAGACACCTTTTAGGCAAGATGCGTTACAGTACAGCGTCCGTACACATATAGGTATGCTGGACATGGTCTTGACGATCACCAGCACAGTTCAATCCTTTAAAGTATCTCGAGTGCCGCTAGTGCAATTCGTCATTCCACGTACGTTTATTTCGCTCTTCTTTTTCCTTTGCGTCAATCCAGATAGATTACAGGTAGGCATTTCTTTCGGAACGGATCAGTTACCGTTCCACCGCCACGGCCGTTTTTGTTTGTGATTGTTGTGATAGTTTGGTTTTTTGCTTCCCCGCCTAGCCTAGCTATCTATAAATGTCAACCATCCTTTTCGCGGCCAGCATCAATCCACACAATCGCCCAACAACATTATTATCGAAGCGATCGGCGCACAGGAATTATATCGTTGACGCTTACGTGCGATTTTGTGTGCGCATTGCGGTTGGCTGGTTGATCCAGCCAGATTTTGCACGATCACCAGTTAGTGTCAACTGAGTCGTCAAGAATTTGACAGCCATAGAGATGGATGGAGCCCACGTGAAGGTGGGGTGGAAACCAATCCTTAAGGGGTTGCGGACGTAATTCGTTAGCAAGGGTGTGAATTAGAAGGTGTTAAAAGCATGAGTTGTTACAAAATGATCTATAAATAAAATAAAAAAAAAGATCTCTCATATGATTATCCAATGTCGCTGAGAGACTATTCGGAGAAGTGGTCTTAGAATTAGACGAGGATATTTGCGCAAAAACACCAAAAAATCGTTTTTTAGGAACTTGAAGGATATTGAAGAAGTATGTCTCAAGTTGAAAATAAAATCAATACGTACCAGGCGCTTCTATAAAGACGTTATCGGCAATCAAAACCTTAAAAGTATTTTTAATAAGACTATCTTAAACATATTTTTAAATTCCATTTGGTCTGTATTGCCTATAACATAAAAAACATTGTCTTATTCTAGTAAATAATATGAAGATTGTCTGACGTAAGTTTCAAGCTAATCGGCTTACAGATTTTCAAGAACTTCTGGGTACCGATGTTCAAGCTATTGTTTTGCAGAAACTGTTATCGAGTATAATATATAAACTTTTTTTTAATTTATTTTAAACTCTTCTATTTAACGGTCGAAAACGTTTGTAATTTAAAATGTAATTGATATTTTTTTAGAAAAATTATTCATTTATTTAAAAAAAATCCCTTAAATCAATTTCAAGTGACTGCATAATTCAATATTCTGTATCGAACGATTGTTCAGAACCGTTCATCCCCTAAGCCATGATTCAACAAAATGTACGGCAAATCAATAAAAACCACCGGAAGCATATATCTTCTCCACTGTTCGCCTTATAATGGAAAGCTATTTACATCGGTTTTCCCCTTCATTTTTCTTGCTCTCTCTCTCTCCGTCTCACGTAGCCATTTTGTTGTAACCCTTGGTCGATTTTTCCGCTTCACTCCAAACCAATAACCACCGCTCGCACTCATAACGGACGATGGGAAATGCTGAAAATCACTGCTTTTCCTATTGGCTGAGCGCAACTCTACCCAGAAAGCCCTCGACACGCTACACCAAATCTATGATGTGTTCGTACGGTTTTGCTCTGCGTGCGCGTGTGTGTAGTGGAGATGGTGGAAAAATTGTGGAAAAACTTTGTAACCACGCTGGAACAAAATGGCTACGGTGTGGTTTTTTTTTTTTTTTGTTGCTGAACGATTCGGTTCACGAGAGCTGACGGGTTGGAAAATGGTGTAGAAATGGTTCGTCATGTTACAACGCCACCGGTGTTTTTTTTGCGGTCGCAATGGCTCACCACCACCAGCACACCATCGCTAGCCAAATCTGAGTAGCGAGGTGCACAAGGTAGAAAAGAAAACCCGAACTCCCGGGGTGCAGTCAACCGTGGAAAGCTATGAGGCCAACCTCGCTACGGGGAAGCCACCCAATCCCGGAGGGGTCAGGTACGCGCTCATTTGCGCATGAGTGAGATTAATGATGATGGGGCATCCCTTATGCGGGACATTGTTCGACATTGCGATATTGCGATGATGACATAAAAAAAGAAGCGAACAACTACAAAAAAAAAACCTCGTACCAACTACCGGTGTACAAAATGTCGGTCGTTCTCACTACCGACCACACGTGTGTGTGTGTGTGAGAGATGAGGGGGATGTTTTTATTTTTTGCGCAGCCATGCGATACTTACATGCAGTGCTTTGTTCCTGACGACAAGTACGTCAACGTACGGTTACAGTTTCTCGGTCGAAATTCCATCTTTTCTGTTTGTTGATGGAGTGGGGGGGGGGGGGGATACAGACTCGCTCCAACCATTTCCGGTCGAATCGAACCGATTCGAACTGTTGGACAAAAATATCATAAAAATTCCAGCACTCGTTCGCGTAGAAAACTCACCCCCTCTGAAACCAATCACACAAATATCAGCAAGCACTCGCACGCACACATCCGATCGTTATGGAACACGACGATGCCACGCAACTTGATCATATGTCACCAGTGCGTACGATTTTTTTTTTACTCGTATTGTTCCGTTTCGGTTGTGTCTTTTTGTTCCCCGAAAAATAAAAAAATACCCCACCTCAGCTCTTCCGACTTTTCCGGCCATCACGAGAGAGGGAAGAGTTTTATTTGTTTGACCAGTCGAGCGCATAATAACACTTTACGCAGGTTTGGGTTTATGCCTTTTTGGACGACCTATCGACTGAAGCTCGGCATTTGCAGAAGCGCGAGGTAACCATAAGCTCGGTGTATGAAGGAGCGAGAAAGGAGATAACTCTCCAGAGGGTGGCCAAATTCCAGGGTATCTACAAAGTAATGCCCACCCCATCGGAAGAAGTTGCCGAACAGACAGGCGCACACAAAATGCTTGTTTGCTTCACCATTTCCTGCAACATAAATATTTTTGTTCCTCGAACACATGAAACCTCCCTTTGGAAGTTGTGTGGTTGAACGTGCATTTGACTGCTTTAAGACATCGAACGATATTCTTCCAATTTCTGAAGGATTTCCATGTTGATACTTGGTCGAGTTATCATGGAATATAAGTTTTGAGAAATGGAAAATATTAAACGAATTTGAAATGAATGAGCCGGTTGGTTCGCGATAAATGGCGAGATGGCGTCAATGGAACCGCCTCATCGATCCGTTGTCGGCCATTTGCATTCCTTGGCATGCGCATTCCGCGTGCCGTACGCTGTGGCGAACAAATTGACGCTTTGCCTAGTTGTGGGGCCGTAGATTGTTTGCCTAATGCCTAACCAACATTTTCTGCCCGATATTTGCCCATTCGCGAACAAACGCAAACATCCGATGCCGGTTTACACGTTCCGTTTGGGATGCTCCACATGAATCCGTACGCTCTAAAACACGGCACATTCTATTTGACTCCTTTCCTTCCTCCCACAACCGAACGTCATAAAGAAATGGACCGAAAGCTTCCCCGTTGCGGATGTTTTTGAAGTGAAGTTGACGTCTTTTGTTTCACTTTTTGACGCATCACACGGGAAGTACCCCGTTCTGGGTGCTATTTGAACGCACAACTTCCGCCTTTCCGAGACTTTCGCATCACACACGTGCACACGGTGCGCGATGAGCAGTATAGCTTTGTATTTCGTTTCGGGGGGCGAGAGTATAATCGATTTCAGTTCCTTCCCGAATGGCAGGAACTTTCCTCGCCGGATCATAAGTGCAATGATACGCTACATGACTTCACCGTTGCGTAGTGCGTTTTTTGTGACATGTGATCCACGCAGCTACATTGTCGCGTCGGGGTGACTGTGTGTTTTTTTCGGAATATTAAAACTAATTTATTCCTTTCGCTGGCGAAGCATGAATATTTTTCGCTTCACTGGCTACTCCGGTCATGCGCTACGCAAGCTTTGAACCCATTACGTTCGGGATGGATGCACACGATGGAAAAGCACTCTTTTTCGGGTTTCGATGGGAAAACACATTAACGGACGGAGCGGAAATCGACAAGAACCCAAAAAAAAAAACGGCTTATATTGCACCAATCAATTGGCTATCAAATTCCTGCGTACGGGAGATCAGGCTTTATCAACGAACAATTAAAGAGTAAGACAATTCAAGCAGATAAATTAATTCATTTTTATAATATTCGTTGAGCCTGTGCAATAAAATCAAGAAAATTATGTTGCGAGCTAGCTTTTATTTGAGCTATCTAATGTAGAAATAATTATTTTAGGTTTTCCCTACTTAACAGGTATCGAACATAACCATATTATTTAAAAATAGGAATGAAAGCGACATCTGTTTACTAACAACTTCTTAATGTTTTAATCAATATGTCAAACAGCTTTTGGAGCTGTCATTTCCGAACAGCACGGATAATCCGACAGCCAGTTGACAGTCACACGATTAAATGAGGGTCCGCCATATTTTATTACTAAAACTGGGGTATATGATGACTTAAGACAGAAAATCTATAATGTTTTTGGAAATATTGATCGATCCGAATCTACTGCAATTTCTACTTGAATCTAATTATTAGATTTTTACTCAAAAAGTACCTGTTGCTTATGGCGGTTACTAGCTCTGCCTGTCAGTTTGAGTGAATAAGTAGCAGCATTTAAGTCTCCAAATGTCAAAACACCTACAGCAAACTGGCTTAGAATAAATAAATTTTAGAACATTTTGTAAACAGTTAGTTAAACAAGCTCATCGTTGTAGTCTACTAGAAATACTTAGACATTCTCTCCTGTCGTTTAATAACATGCACCAAATCCAATCAAATATGGCACCCTAACTAAACTTACAGCATTTTAAGACGTACTGTTTACGGATTGATTCGTTCTGCCGGATAAATGACAAAAGCGCAAAGCGCAGAAACAACGCATCTCGTTTCGTTTCATGCAGTTTATCACTATCCACCTGAAGCCTCGCCCTGAAACCTAAATCACCACAACGCGCTCTGTTGCAAAAGCTCACCAAGCTCGGTGAGCATATCCGCTCACTACTCTCCAACCAACATCGTCATCATCATCATCATCATAAGTCGGTTATTGGTTTTCACAATTATACACAGCAACAGCTTAGCCGAAGGTGCTGCATGTGCCGCTGGGCGAACGCGTGGATGATTCATCCGAGCGTGGTTTTTTTTTTGTACGGAACGCTTTCGAGTTGCGCCGGTGTCCATGAGCGCAACCGAACGCCCGATGTGGCGAAGGAATTAGCGAATTTTAATTGCGAGATGTCTCCGTGCACTCCGAGCCGAGGTACCCGCGAACAAAACGGACGGATTTCCTGCCAATCAACCAAATGCCTTCCATGGTTGCAGGGTTCCATTTTTCTTTCCTCGGACTCCCCGCCCTCTCAGGATCCCTCGGGGGGGGCGCGAGTAGGGGTTGGCCATTATGCACAAACCCAGCTGGGACTGTTTGGGTCGTTTCGGTGTTTGCCCACGTACTGCACTTTTCACGCCGAACGTTCGCACGAAACCGAACGATGACATGATGATGCCCTGCAAGGCGTCGAATTTTCTTAACCGCGTGGAATGCCGAATGGGGAGTGCGCGTGGAGAAGAAATAGATGTTTATGATGATCGTACCGTATCGGTTTATTTTTTGTCTAGCCACGTTTGAAACGGATTGAAACCAATCTAGCGACCAACCGTTGGGCCGGAATGCGATTCTGTTCGGGTTTTCGTGAACGATCGTGTACGGATGGAAATGAATTAATACATTACACACACGCGCTGTAGGTGCTGGTACATTATTGACTGCAGCTAGAATCGATACGATGGGACTACTCTTTAGTTGCATTGCACACCATTGCACAATCGCATCGCCGCTTAAATGTGTGGATGTTTTCAAAGGCGAATGTATGTCGTATTTTTTTATTCGTTTCCTCCCCACCATTACAGCGCATAGTTACGAGTCCCTAAAAGGTGATAAATTTCTGCGCTCATTACGGTAGGTATTGGCGGCTTTTTTTATTTTATTTGTACTGCAGTTTCCCTAAACCGTGGGTTCCACCACCGGGAACAATCACCGTTTCGGAAACTCATTTCGAGCCCAATCCAATAACTTCTGGGCCCCGAAAGATTGCAATAGTGCAACGCAAGCGCACACGGAAGACTCACACGGGTCGGTATGGGATATTGAAACGCATCGGAAAAGGGCATTTGGGAGCCGAGCATTGGTACGCTTCGATGCACCCGATTTGCTGCTGCCATCCCACTCGGTTGCCCCCCGGTTGCGAACGGAAATGCATATTAGCCCCAGTACCGTTTACGTACCGTTTTCATGCTCACTGAGCAAGCGTGTATTATGGATGGATAAGCATACGGCCGGTGTCTTTGCCGGCCATAATGTGGAAGAGATTGGACCGAGGGAAATCCAATAAAATAGCATGCAGTAAATGGTGGTCCCGTGCGTTATATGCGGTATTGTTATTAATTATTTTGACTTGATCGTTTTGGGAAATGAATTGTGATCTTCTTATTGGTTTAATTTCATAAAATTCTTGAAGGTTTCAGAGTACTGAATGTAGGAAAATTCTACAACAAAATTGTGTTGAGTGTATTTGAAAAAATTCTTCTGAATCTTTATTCTGAATATTATATCCTCAGAGAATTCTGAATCATCAAATCAACTTCAAAGATAAAAAGGAAATTATAAAAAATTGCTTAAAATGATGATTTTTTTTAATTTAATTTTGTTGACAGATCAAACTTCAAGAAAGCCTAAAACTTTAAGGATTCATGAATATATGAGAAGTTATAATACTCTGAGGATTCACGAATATCTGCAGAATTAATGAATATTCTAGCAGTATACTCATAATTTGAATGACTCTTCAAGAAATATTTACATGAATATCCAAAGATTCATTACTCAAAACATTAAAAAATGACATATTCCTAAAGAATATTAAAGTAAGATCAAGGTCCCTTTAAGCCAACCGTGAAACACCGGGGTGACTTTGTTAGTCAATCGAAGACTCAAGATTCCCGGACGACACGTAGCCGCTCTGGTTGCGTTCTCAGCCAGTCAGGTTACCGATTCGTTCGCGCACCCGGTTGCACAATAGTGCCGAGGGATTTTGTCGCTTATTCGTATGCGCAATCATTTCCCTTCTATGGTTCGGCCACGACGATCGCTGGATCGCTTGCGGATGTGCCGCATGCATCTGCAGACCGGAGCGTGCGTAGGCCGCACAGCCCGCAAGACGAAAGCCTCCAACACACGGCTGCAGCGTTGCAGTAGCCTGCCCAGCAGTGTTTGCCAAACCGTTTGCGATGTGGTTGATTAATTATGAGCAGGGACACAAGCTCAGTGGAACTTCGTCACGTTGTACCCACTGCTGGCAGCGAATGGGGGAGGGAGTACACTTTAACCTGATTCTTGGAGGCCAACGCCTCCAACGACGATGGAATCGAGAATGGCGATGCTTCTTCACCAGTTGCTCTCTGTTCCTCATACACTTTTACACCCAATTTTCCCCGCGGAAACGTTCCAAACTATTCGCAACAGTTGTCGGACGTCGGGATAGTTCAAGCAGAGGGGAAAACTGGGTAGCGAAGGGTAGCGACAAGAGCAAATCGGGTTTTCCCATGTCGCTTTCAATTAGACCCATCGGTTCCGGGGTCGACATAGGGAAATCGATTTTTCACATGAATTTCACGCCCGTTGACTCACGGACAGTGCGCGGTGCTGGGTGCATTGTTTTTTTTTATTAGTCCCTCCCGGAGGCCATCGTCGTTTCGTCGCTAATGCAAATGCAACTCGAAAAAGGGAGGCTTTTTGATCGAGTTGATAGATCGATCAATTCCCAATTTGACCTGTTGCAATTGGTGTGCCACCCCGTTTGCTTTGCAATATGTTCCGGTGATTGGTTAGAACAAAGCAACGAAAATAGGGGTCCAAAACTCCACAAGTGGTTACGAGTCAACGGTCGATGAGAACCCCTTTTTGAATTAAAACATATTTATGGATGTGTAACAAGACAAAAACAAAAAAAGAAGCCGTATCAAATACGGGAGGGCGATCAATGTGTTATGCACCTGTTGAGTTTTGAATCGAAAGCGTATCAATAAGAAAATAATTGGAAAGTGCCTTACAATTTTCATAATTTCTAGGTAAATGAACAATTATTATACATAAAAAAATAATTTAAAAAAGTACACCGTATAGAAGAGAAAGAGATCAAGCTCGACCGAAAGAACAATTTGTTAAAACCTCTAAATTAAATATTTGAATACAATTTGTATTTAAACATCCCGAGACACTTTGTCCATTACTCCACAATTATTCACAAACACTGACGGATGATATTGTTCCAATGGGTAATAGAAATATATGTTTATGTCACTACCAATCCATCGACACTCGCGCCGTTTGCCCGTTTGCCCGAGCAGTGCGCAACAAGGAAAAAACAAGCCCAGTCCCATCCCCCACAGCGATACATCATTACAAGGCGACAAATCGTTGCCGTCTGATTACTGCGTGCTGTTCTTGGCAGTAAAATAAATAAAGCCCACCAGAAAAGCAACCCCCTCTCCGCAACGAAAAACCGCACCACATCGTGGCGGAAGAAAATCGTGATTCAATTTAATAATCAGATTGTTGTTCACCGTTTGCTTCTATTACAAACCTCTCCTGCCTGCAGACAGTCAAACCCTACCGCTTTGGTGATCTCGCCCTTAGCTTTCTGAAGCTTCCTGATCGGGTTTTGCGGGTGATCGAGAAGTCGGAGGGGCAAATGGGGAACAGGGGTAGCAAAACAGAACAATTGACGGTAAGAATTGAATCATTTGCACAAAATTTAATGCAATTATTCATGTTTCTTTGCTGCTGCTGCTGCTGCAGTTCGTTCGGTGCCGTAGCGTTACCGTTGCGCCTGCAAACACATAGCCCAATCGACATGCAATGCAATGGGGCCAAACCGAAGAAAAGACACCCAGTTGACGCTATCGCACCGACATTATCTATAATTGAATTTGTTTTAATTTCCGCCCAGTTTGTGGAACTTTTGTGCCCTCTAATATAAGAGATCAGCTTCTCCGGCGCTTCCTTTTTTCCTTCGGGAGGCTTTTTTGCGTTCCCTAACAAGCTGCTCATCAATTAACGAAGGTTGAAGTAATAAACGGAAATGGTGCGAAATGAAAAGCTGGCTGTCCTATTTTCACGGTGGCAAACGAGCGACATTTTGTGCATTTTGGAGTGAATTACATTGAAGTAAAGACAACGCCACCGCTGCTGAACACGTCAGAGGTCACGATTTGTGCGCTTGCGCACCTAGAAGTCAATCGTGGCTCCTTAACAAAACAATCGTAAAAACTCACTAGCCAGTAATGGAATGATTCGCTTCACGAGGTCACCTCGTTGGCTAATCGTTTGGCGGGTGGAAAATGGAAAAGAAAAAAAAAAGACATATC
>AXCM01004466.1:0-23981 GCA_000473375.1 Anopheles culicifacies | reverse complement strand
CCGCTCAAATTCCTACAGGTAGGTGACTATCTTCTGTCGGATATCAATACACAAACTTTCGGTTTAGAATTAAAATTACATTTCTATTTTATCTACCATTTCAGACCACTGTGCTACACTGAGCTACCGTCACTAACCAAGCCACCAACAAGCAGGAAGCAAAGCACAAGAAATTAAACGAATTTAAGAAACGCACCACAAGATGAAAGAGCAACACAAACGCAAAAAAAAGGAAAATCACCAAAAGTCTCCCGGGCACACAGGCCGAAAACAAAAGCCACACACATATATTCCGTACTCCATTCCATTTCTCTCGATTAACGCTCCATCTTACCCAATAAACGCGGAAAGAACGCACCGAATATCGGAGAATATCTGTCCTACGGACAGTTTGGAAAGAATGAATTGTACTACAGTAAAACAAGAACGGGGAAAGGATGATAGCGACTTGCAGATGAGCATTCATCTCACTTCACCCTAATGGCACATGGGAGAAGGGGACACAGCGGGAAGAACGGTAACGGAATGTATCCGCGTCCACAAACCGGACTTCGGGCGTGAGACCGGTTCGCGCACTTTGGAGTCACCATCATCATCATCATCATCACGGAATGTATCCGCGTCCACAAACCGGACTTCGGGCGTGAGACCGGTTCGCGCACTTTGGAGTCACCATCATCATCATCATCTTCATTCCTTTTTCCCTCCCCGTTGAAGGTAGAAATGAAGCAACACACCAAGACAGATCAAGCGTACACGTGTCACGGATGACGCGGAAGGTACATCGCAGGTCCATTAGAGTCCCGCCGTGAAGGTACGCCAAGGCTCTAAAAATACGGTCCAATTCTTACCCAATTCTTCTGTTTCTACTGACGCCCTGAGTGAAGATGATCACTTTGGAATGCCGACAACGCGCGCACCATATTCCCCGCGCGCTAGTTCCTCCCTGATCAGATTAAGAGTGTGGCGTACGTCGCCATTTTTACGTTTTGATCGTGTCCATCCAACCAGCGATGCGCACTCACAGACACATATACACGCCTGTGTATTAAATCAACAATTCAATCGGCGGCGACGACGATGAGAGCGAATGCGCGCCCTCGGATCAGACGTCAAAACAGGTGTCACTCGCAAAAATGACGCCAAAAACGCACACCCTAAACTTCACCGCGCATGGATTATGTTGACCAAGGTACTCTTGGTGTGGTGCCTCCTTCTTCCACATCACCCACTCTCTCTCGCTCTTTCCCCACGCATAAGTACGATCACGGCTTTGCTCACGGCTCGATCATTCTCGTTCCGTCCAGTCATCGTGAGAGCGCGCTCAGACGGTGAGGAGCGCTCATAAAGCTAATTGATTCCTCCCCTCTTGCGTGGTGTGTGCTTGCTTCGCGTTTCTAATCAAATCCACACACACACACCACACCCTTTCTTCACCCTGCAGTAACATCATGCGGGGGGGAGGGTGACTTTTGTTCATCACACATACGCACAAACTCACACGATTTCAATTGCTTTCGTTTCGGGGTTGGGTAAAACAGAGAGGATCAACGTGCGTGAGCGGGAACGAAAGTGACGATCGATCGACGATGAAAACGCACGACCTTCATACGATCACGGGAGGAGAAAAGCTGCACACAGCAGCACTAAACAAATCTACCCTTTTTCTCCGTGCGCACGAACATCGGCAGACACTTTTACGGTGTCTTCTTGTAAAAAAGAGGTTCCTCGCGTATGCTTTCAATTAAATCTTTCCTCTAACAGTGGCATTTACTCACCAATACGACGACCCTGGGGGGTTCCTCATTCAATATCGATCGAATATTGTTGGCGAAAAACAGTTTCTAGCATGAAATTTGTTCAGCAAACTTGTCCGCTTATTCGTAATGCGCTAAGGATTTATCTCACATAATCCATATTATAACAGTAAGCGACAGATTTGGTGCAGCAAGAAATGTGTCGTCCTCGTCCGGAACCCGTTCAACGCACACGCCGCCACCATACCAATTAATTACACCTGATTAAGTTTGGCGTTTTTTTTCCTCTAACCAGTTTTTTTTCTGTTCGATCGGTTATCGGCAGATGCACCAAGTGATTTCTCATCCTCCCCCCTGAGCGGGTTGATTTTCTTGTTTCCTACAGCGATAGCATTGTAAAAGGCAAAAACATGTTATTCTAAACACGAATCAAGGGAGGATTTATTATCGTTCAAGAAACGTGAATCAAACGACACTAATCGCGTTCCAATTTCCGAACGTTGGAACGTGGCCACCAAAGAGAGGACAATATTCGGTTGATAACGGCAGTTTCTGCATCGTTACTAAATACACAAAAGCTGCTAAATGCCTTAAAACATATCGGAGTTTGATTACAAAAATCTGTCAACGGATTATTAATATTCTCTTCAAATGAGATTACACATGCATTAAGCCAATCCACACATTAATCATGCTAATTTAATATTCTCTAGCATAATGCAAGCGATGCAACTTGCACCACCGCAGGTACGAAACAACTCAAGCAGAAACACTGTGGGAAAATTAGTTCACCCCTCCGTTCAAATTGTCCGTTGACAGCATTTGCCGGCCACTAACACTTATTACACTTTTGTTAAAGTCACCCCCTCGAAAATAGGCCTCTTACTAACTCGCCCCCGCCCCTTAACATGGCTCATTTATCTTTGTGTTTTGCATTCCATACATTTCTCCCGTTCTTTACCTTCCCGAAACATACACACACACGCACGCAAACTGTTTCCCTCACGTTTCCGCATATGAATTTTCTCCTTCTTCCCATTCGCAACACACAGCGCAACTTTGTCACCTGTTGTGTGCGGATCTCAAAGCAAGTCAACCCGTCCAACAGCAACAAGGGGCGAGAGAAGAAGGAACAAAAAATCCCCACCCATTCCGACAACATTCCAGCAGCGCATTTATGTAGCCATGGTAACCCACCCGCAGACTTTCACCCGGTGCCTTGCGTGCGTGGTTTAAATGTTACGGAAATAGCGTCAAGTGTTCTACTTCCTGATGAGTGTCGCGCGGGCACGCAGGGAGTTTTCATCAAGCAAGTCCTTTTTCCTGTTTTATTTTAGTTTAAAATAAATAAAAGTGTCAGATTGAAATCCATATTTAGACGATTCCAGTATGATATCTACTTTGACCCACTTGGACACTATCGTGTCGAAAAAACAAGATCAAAGGGAAGCGAAACGTTTTATATGGATTGGAATTAATTTGAAAGACATTTTTACACGCACACATACATGCGGAGGAATGTTTTAAGGCAAAATTTTCACAATACAATTTGTAAACGGTTTCTAAGAAGTGCTATACAATCGAATTTGGTTCCTTCTACATTTGTTCTTCTTCTTTAGTCGCTACGAGAATTCGAGATTCCTTTTATCGAGAATTCTTTTGATCGTTTGGAATCCTTACTTTTTAAATCATTTCAGCACAACAAAACAATATATTCCGCCATTGTAAGCCACGGTTCGTCAACAAATCGTCAAAAAAAAACACCTAATGTAACACAATCGTGATTACAAAACCAAAACTGCTGAATCATGCGTCGTCGGCCATTGCCTCGGACGGACATGTCCCGCCACCGTCGAAAGCGCTTGCTGCTGCTTTGCGGCAACGGTTCAGCAATAAAAAGGTCTTTAAAAGTCTCCCTCATTAAATAAGCGCTTGAATTGAAGAATACAAATTAATACCCATCTTCAGCGCCACCAGAATGGCTGCAAATGGAGACCGGGTGGAAGCCAGCCGGCCAGGCTAGACTTATTACCGTATGTACCAATTGTAGCAAATATTCGTAGCACATCCTAGACGCGACACAAATAATGTACAAACGTATCGAACCACCAAATCGTCTAATGGGTGATAATTGGTTACAGACATTTGGTCCTTGCGTGACGTTGTGTTTACCACCACACGGGTTTCAACCCCAGCAAGGCAAAATACAACTTTTCGTACTCTTGTCCAGTCTAAACCGGCCGGACATGTGTAATTTCACCGAACAACTCTTCTCCAGATGTACCTAAAAATGAAGAAGAGCAAGTGAAAGAGCCCGCTGCTGGCGACGACGACGCAGCTAATCCGGTGCTATCATAAAATGTACCTCACCTTTCCCGTACCGAAAACCTTCCGCAACGCACATTTCTCGGTTTCGAGATATGACGTTTCTCACGAACCCAAAAGGAACCCCTCTGATAATGGGTAAAATGTGAGCCACAGAGTATGTTGCGTCTACCGTCGTTGGTAACAGCTCACGCACACATCCAACAGCGCACCGTTACCGTTCCACAGCTGCAGGTGCATCTAAGGAGGCTGCATATTTTTATGCTCAAAGGTGGAAAACGAATGAGCTATAGCAGCACGGCCCCGTGTAAGTGAGCATCGAGTGAGAAGAAACGAAAAAAAAATATCTACCTGCAATAAATTGATCCAACTAATCGGGTGAGTTGTTTTCTGATCTTACTAACACAGCCACACACACGCACTTCTGGAGGGCGCCGCGCAGGTAAGAGGGTATATAGTTTGGCCACGGTTTTTTTCGATACTGACCGCTTATAAATCTAATGCATCGCGTAAACTTATGAATGCAAACGTTCAATCCGCTAATGTTTTGTCTAAATGCGGAATCATCTTAGCAAACGGAATAACACCACATTACACCTTTCGCGTTCGCGGTGAGACGTTCCAGGTGAGCAAACAGGCAAAGGTGAGAATGATGTTCGTTGGAACGTGAGACCGAATACACACAACTGTCACACAATCGCAAAAGCAAAACAATCGCACCCCTCGAATAGTGGAACACAAACCATATTTAAGCAGAAATTTACACAAAACCCTGCGGAAGATTGTTATTTCGATGCTCTTTCGCCGTGCGATTGACCGATTTGCTCACAACTGAAAGTCCACTGCTATAAAACACTGTCTACCTGTAGCTCACCTGGATCGTTTCACGGATACGTCAGCGCAGGTGTGTGGGAAGCGCGCAGGGTGAGGAGGAAACGCAGTTCGGAATGGAAGAAAAATAAAACACAAGCCACCTTTGATGTGGCAAAGTTGTGGAAAATACTTGTGGCGCTTATGGTTCCGTTAAAACGAATTGCTACTCACCTATGCACGGTACTACCACTCTCGAGAAGCTAACACGCACGCACGGTAAATAACTACACAATTCATACGCGATGCACAACACAACAAATCGATTTAGTCACCGTTTCCCTTCCGGAATGCCGAAATCACTCGATGCGGATTGATGTGTCCTTCGCGGCGTACGCAACTGCACACCTTTCCCCCGAAAAAAGGACGTACTTATCAACACGGTACAGCGCAAATCGTCTGGTTTAATTAGGCACACAACGAAACGGCCAAACGACAAATCCTTGCTGGTGCGCTAGCGCAGCCTTCGAGCAACAGGCACCTTCTTTCCCTAACTTCACAGCACTTCAACCGAACGCAATATTTGTCCGTGTACGGTGAATTGGCCACGTCCCGGAATGTTCACTCCGTGTCACACCTCGACAAATGACCGCAATCAACTGGACAGTTGTGCTTTCCGCACGCAACAGGTTGAACGGTGAAATGGTTAAGTACGTCTATACCCATGCACAGACGAAACGCTTCTGCCCACTGCCAACATTTCGCCTTCCACTGAGTGCCACCGAACGGAATATGGAGGGATCAACGAGCGCACAGCACTGTGCTGTGAATGTGCTGCTTTGTTTTTTGTAGCATTCAACACATTGCGTCCTCCTGATAACCTCGAATGGAGATAAATTAGTAGCTTGAGTTAAAGTAATATAAAGATTTATATTTGTTTTATGTATCCGTTACTTAAAAATGTATTTTTTTAGGTTCAATTATTTTTTTTTATTTTTAAAATAATATGTCCATTATTATGATGAAGTGAGTCCAATATGGAAACACCGTTCCCTATTGGCAGTTTCAGCCATCGCGAGTAACTCACTTTGAGCGGTTTTGAGTGTGCGTTCGTTGTGAGTTCCACTGGAAGTTGAAACTGTCGATCAGATTGGATGTTCGATTTCTTTCATTTTACGATTATATTGTTTTTATACAAAAAAAAAAAAACATACAACAACCACTTACCTATAAGCTCATTTGATGGGAAGCCTGTATTTCGGATGTGCAACAATTTGTCGTTGTGGCTCACCTGACGGCTTTTCTGTATCGTTGGAATATAAAAACGCTTCCAGTTTTAATTTATGTTCGTCTTTGATATAATGCGATGTAACTTAAAACAGCGATAGTACAGGATGTTAACAAAACCCGTGCGTAACATACCAGGCAACCTTCCCTTCCACACAACTTCCTCAAAAAAGTTCGTTATAGAATGATTTCGTTCTTGAAACTGCGACTTAGCTCTTTGTGCGGTAGTACGATCGAGTTCAGTACGATCATCTCCGAAGGCACACTGACGGCATAACCCAGAATTGTAATGGACGGGTTTAGCCGACCGTCCGTGTTGAACAGTGGTGGATTTTCCATTTTGGCAAACGGTTTGTTTGGATCGGGATCGCTTGGAGTGCCCTCCACTCGTGCCCACATTCCAATCTGTGACCCGCGTCCCACTGAAACAGAGAAAAATGGAACGTTATTGATTATCCACACAAATGTCCCTTTCGTCAACGTACCGATACTATGCAGCACAAGCGA
Organism: Anopheles culicifacies; assembly: GCA_000473375.1. NCBI lineage: Eukaryota > Metazoa > Arthropoda > Insecta > Diptera > Culicidae > Anopheles > Anopheles culicifacies. The sequence goes on along the minus strand of AXCM01004466.1, from coordinate 17,295 downwards.
ATGATCTTTGATGACCGCATTTTCCAGGACGATTGATTCGCGAACCCGAACACCCGGTCCAATGACAACTCCTGGACCGATAGACACGTTAGGACCGAGCTGAAACATCCCAAATGGTGAGCATTAGTAAAACGAGCTCTATAATAACACATATTCACTTACCGTTGCCGTAGGATGGACCGAGGCCGTTGGATGAATGTGAACATCCGGTATAATGTTGCAAATCAGATTTGCATTACCATTCTCCGTTTTCGCACCAACGTTTGCCAATCGATCCGGGTGTGCCTTCTTGTACAGTGCGAGGTAGTGTCGGTTAGCATAAATGGCCGAACCGGCCGTTTTGATCTGTGACCACCAGTTGTTCACTGGCAACGCGTACAGTTTGCCCGTTCCAGCCAACGGTGTCAATATCTCCTGTTCCCACTGAATGTGCCCGCTATCCTTGCCATTGCCATTATTGAACAGACTGTAATCCTGCTGTTTCGAGTGAAACACCGCACCCATCTTGGAGAATATGTCCATCGAACACACGTACACACCACAGTTGATTAGCGTCGACAGATAGGCCCGTGGCTTCTCCACATAATGCGTCACTTCTTCGTCTTTCCCCAACACCAGGCAACCGTAGTGGACGGCCTGCTGACGCGTCGCTTCCGTGCCCATAATCGAAACGAGCGCCTTGTCCTTCTTGCTCCGATGGAAATCGTACAATTCCTGTAGCGGAAAATCCGCACAAACGTCCCCATTCAGTACGAAGAACGCACTCGGATTGCCCGAACGAATCTGATCCCGAAAGTGGTACATTCCGCCGGCCGTACCGAGTGCCGTAAATTCCTGCAGATAGCGTATGTTTACATCGTACAGGTTCTGCATGTTGCTTACAAACTGTTGCATCTGGGTGGCCGGATAGAAACCGAGGATGAGGATCTCCTTCAACTCTTTGATGCGAACGCACGACTCTACATGGTGCTGGATGATGGGCTTTCCTGCTACCGGGAACAGTGGTTTCGGTGTGTCCAGCGAGAGTGGCCGAAAACGGGTTCCTAGGTAAGTAAAAGATGTCGGTTAGCATTGTACGCTCTTCTCTAGCTCATTTTCAACACTACCATACCCTTTTCTGGACCACCGATCAGGATCACTGCTTTCAGCATCTTTAGACAGCGACAAATTAAAAACAAACGACACGTAGCACTGATAAGGCGCTTTTGCGCTATTAAAATCTGAATCGAATGGGTACGTTTTTACCCAGCGGCTAGAATTGTTGCCTTCAACTCCGGAACCGAATTTTCTACGAACTGGAAATAAAAACAACAAAATATATACCGCCACCTATCGACACTTTGCAACCATCCCGAATGAAATCTAGGCTTGGTCAGTGCTTTTGTCGACGCAAAAATCTGCTCAGAATTACTTTGTTGACGATTGTTTTCTTTTTTCGTTTTTGCAACACACGCTGAGTAAACAATTCCACGTCAATTTTGATTCCATCAGCCGGTTGGGTTTAGAACCGGATTCAGTTCTCCAAGCTGAGTTTGGGATGTAATTGAGATGAAAAGGAAATCGTTTTTCATATGCAAGAGTTTAAAAAACATTTAAATATTAGAGAAGTATTAAGTAAGAAGATTCTATAGTATATCCGATTTAATTTTTAGTTAAAAGGAACAGCCGGTATTACAAATAAACTCCAATCAAATTGCGCATGCTGTCAGTTTCGTTCGTTTTCAAAACTGCCAGCAAATTAACGGAAAACGTCACTTTCAAATTCCCCTTCGCCGGTTGGCGGTTAAAATAGCATTGCTTCGGATGTTTGCCACGTGCACGGGTATTCGAATCGTTTGATTACTCCAAAAATCAATTCATTTTATTTTGTTAACAAAATAATCTGACACCGGTACTTGCTAGCTGCTGATAGCTTGTCGTTTGTTCATATTGCAGTTGAGAAATAAATCCTTTCAGGTTTGCACATGTGTGTGTTCTTTCTTTTTTGTTTCATTTTCAAGTTCTCTTTTCTGTAATCTGCTGTTAAAACACTGTGTGGATTGTGATGTGGTAAAACAGATATAGATCCTCGAATTAAAATTTTTCTGAGATGCGTATACAAAGAATAGTTTGCTTTTTTTCTCTCTCTATCTCCTTCGTTTTCTGGCCTTATCTTACTACAGTTAGGAATGTAATAGTATTTGGAAGATAAATTGAATTTGCTACACTTCACGCTTACCGAATAGAAAAGAAGAGCGAAAACGATGTAAGTTCGTGTAAAGGAGTATACCAAAAAACTGGAAATGTAAAAAGTTTTGTGCGCATTTTCGGTTGGCATATTGTGAGATAGGTTTGCGTTAAAAGGGACACAATCGAATCAGAACAAAAGCGGAAGCGCGGAAATCCCACTCGTCTATAAGGCAGTGTCGTTCTACTTCATTTGACGAGCCGTTCCGTTACGGTCTTCCTGCACTTGCTTTAATAACAAAACAAAACCTTCACAAAAGAAGAGAAACAGAAACACACTCTGAAAATGGTTTTTGTTTGACACAATTTTGACACGAACAAACAGATCATCCGCGCAGCAAATGGTTCCAAATGTTTGCTCCATTTGAAAAAGGGAAGCTTTCGTACTGGAATGTGCATCTCGAGTTGGACGAGTCTGTTCTGCTGTTCCAGGGGGGAGGTTTGCATTCATTCATTTTACTCTTTCTCTAAACTTTTAGACACCGAACAGACATTCAAATCGTTTGGTTTGCAATTCTTCTCACTTTTGATATCGTTATATACCTTTTGCATTTCCACTTTCACTGTTTATCCTTTAGATGTTATATACGTTTTCTTCTGTGTGCTTTTGTGTGTTTTTTCCATTTCCAATGTTTTCCTTACGTACTATGCGAGGGATGGCGACTTTTGTGTGTTTTGGCGAGTTTTTACACACGCACACACACATTTGTTTTTTGTTTTACCTTCTTAACACTACTTCTATATGTCTTATTACGTTTCACAAACCATGCGAGGTTTAGCGTTGATTTTTCAAACCTTTCTTCAATCCACTGCCCGTGTAGGGATTAGTGTAGAACTAGGATTATCCGTAGCATTTTACTGTTTACAGACACACACACAACTTACTTCCTCTTCCTTATGTCTCTGGGTTGATTCCGTTTCCGTTTGCTATACTCTGCTGCATTGCCATTTAATATATTATATTAAATTTGGTGCATGCATAACGAGTGTCTACCTAATAAATAATTTACGTTCTCATATTCTGCACTGGCGATTGTTTGTTTTCTTCTCCTCTTCTTCTTCTTCTTCGTTTGCTTACGGGCGTTCACTTGTCTTAGTTGTTAGTTTATTTGCTTCTACCCATCGGCATACGCCTTCGTGTAACGCTTCGCCTTAGTGGTGTGTACTAGAGCCTTCCGTCCGCTTTAAAATCTGGATGTCACATTTAGTCACTACTACCGCAAACGTTAGCGTATAGACAAGCGAAAGGGAACGGGAGGGGGGGTGGGGAGGACACAATCATTACGACACTCATATAAAATGTGTACTTATAGTAGAAGTTTCTTCGTACAGTCTGTATGTGTATATATATATAATATGTATATTATAATGGTAGTTTTGTAATCGTGTAATAAATGCGAGGTTATTAGTTTCATTTCACGTCTTACTAAACCTATAACTTAACATGCCCCATCATCTCCACATCCCCTCTTTCTTTCATCTGGGGCGGTAGCTGTACGTTACACTGTGCGGCGTTACACTAAGGCGCTACCATCCGGGTGAAGGTATATGCGAGGTTTCGTTACTTAAAAAGGTACAATAAAAGATTTTATCTTATGTCGCAAGAAATGTGAGTGTATCCTCTGCCGATACCACGTGTCCGTCTTCTTCTTCTACTGCTACCATTATATCTTATGTGATGCGTTATGAAAGCATCGTTGTTAAACGTTATCTCGTCCCTGTTCTTATCCTAACGGCGAGGATATGAATCTACTAATCTGCTTATCTCGTATGTTCTATTTATCAGACACCAAGGTAGTACATCCATTTACTTAAACACACGCATACAATACCATATGGTTGTGGTTGTTTTTTTGTTTTTTGTCTAGAGTTCCTAGCTCCCCGTACAATATACACATCCACACAAATAGTCACAATATTCTGCTATCGTCTGCTTCTACTACTGCTATTCGCTTGACTGCCATACTTGGAACCGCATCGCTTGCCGTCGAGGAGTGGAGGAATGTAGCGTTTATAAACAGCTAAAATCACACACCGTTTGTGTTTTAAAATCACGAATGAAATCAATTACTTTGTGCAGTTTAACACCTTGCTCACTCCCAAAAAAGGGAACGCACCCAATGGCGAAGCCGCTTACCGTGTGTTTTGTGTTTTACTGACCATCTATTTTTTTGCAAATCTGTTGCTCTTGAATCACCAAACAACTTTCAAACAAAAAAAAAACCTGCGAGTGGTACGAGAACTCAAGCTTAGCTAAGCTATTTTAAGGCTTCTATTTAATACATCCCAAAGAGTGTAATGAAGATCAACAAAAACCCAAAGCATCGCACGTCCGATCGTCCAGTTCCAAATTAAGCGATCGTGTATGATTTCGGAACGATAAGAAGCATAAAATATTCCATCTAAAAAAAAATGCTACGCATACTCTTCCTCATTCCTCATCAACCGACAGACGATCGACGTTGACGCTTCAGGATTCTGCGACTGCCACACAAACCATTTGGGACGCGAGGAACTTTGTTGCGGAGAAGCCTTTCAAAGCTGTCTTTTATCCTGATACAAAATGGAAACGAAATGTACGGCTATCGTTTTGCTATCACAGCAGAGTGGGATACACTAAAGAACGTTGTCCTATTTTGCAGCACACAGTGCTATAATCGATAGGGAACTCCGGCATGCTTTTTGTACACCCTTTACTCTGCGCTGTCGAAGATTGTTGCTTTTGCTCCAAACACCTGTATTCCATTGCATATGTTCATTTCGAGTGTAGCAAAACGACGGGGACATTTCTATTCTTCCTACTGCGAGAGACGAGAAATCACTGGGTCGTTAACACACAGTAAGGGGGTAGTAGATCACCTAAAAGAAAGGAATGAAAACACCTGACACCTGCGATGCGGGCCGATACTTCAACACCACCGGAGGAACCGTCCGTTACATTAAACCCGCCGGATCGAAGTACCGTTGGGGAGCGATTTGCGATTTTTTCCTCTTCTTGCTGCGCAGAAACTCGGACACCTCGTAGTTTTTGCACTCGTTCGCTATCGCCAGCGGTGTGCGCCCGTTCGCGTCCTGTTGCTCCGTCTGCAGCCGGCACCAGTCGACTAGAAACTGCACGATCTGCAGATTGTTCGAATAGCACGCCTTGTGCAGTAGGCTCTGCTGGTTCCGTGCGTCACGCACGTTCGGGTCGTACTGTAGCTGCAGTATCATAAACTCGAGCAATCCGTAATGATCGACAAACATGTGGATGGTGGGCAGTTTCGCCAGCTGCTCAATCTCCGCCAGATGTAGCTTGAGCAGATCGATATTGGCACCGGCACCGATCAGCAACTTCATGATGTCCAGATTGCGCGAGTACATTGCCTGCATGAGTGGCGTCAGACCGGATGTATTTCGTTCGTCGATGGTCGCATACTTCAGGATGAGCATACGAGCGGCCACTATGTTACCGTGCCGTGCTGCCACATGCAACGGTGTATCACCGAACTTGCTGACGGCGTTGATGTCCGCACCCGCTTCAATCAGATATGCAGCTATTTCGTTACATTCTATCGCAATCGCCACATGCAACGGAGTGCTGTCGTACGGATCGCGGTACTGCAACGTTGGCTTGCACAGCTCCACAATGAACCGTACCAGCTCCAGCGATCGCGTATAAACGGCTTTAATCAGACAGAGTGATTCGCCGGAGAAACTGCATCCATTACGGAGCAAGAACTTCAGCATTCGAATGTTCCGTTGCTCGATCGCTATTGTCAGCGGATGGGAGGCTACACCGGACGTACCCACAATCGAACGCATCGTCGGATGATGTTTCGCGAATGTCTTCATAATGCGCACACTGTTCTCCTGGACAGCCCACTCAAACGCCGACCGTCCCGTATCATCTACCGGACTAGCGTCAACGCCTCGATCAAGCAAAAACGCCACCATTTTAGTGTGACGTTTCTGTACGGCAATGTGCAGGGCCGTTTTGGAGCTGGCATTACGACGATTTAGCAGATTTTCCTCTTCGAGCGTGATTTGATGATTGTCGAAGAGATATCGCAACATGTTCAACCGGCCATAGGCGGCACAAAGATGCAACACCGTGTTCTGACGCTGATCAACGAACGAAAGCTTCGCCTGCCGTGTATCGACGAGGAACTTCAACGCATCCATATTTCCGTACTTGATCGCACGCTTTACCAATCGGTTTTTGTCCGAGTTTACATCAATCTCGTCGCAACACAGCAGCGGCAACAGTTCATTCTCGTGGTACTGAATGGCGTAGTGCAACGGCAAGCGATCGGTTCCACTGAGCGAGGATAGTGGAACGTGTTGCTTGACGAGCAGTTTGGCTATTTCCGTGTGACCCAAGCTACACGCGCGATGTAGCGCAGACGTTCCATCGGCCGTCTGCGAGCAAATGTCAACGCCCAGCTTGATCAGCTTCTTGATCGCCGGCAGATCACCCTTCTGTACACATTGATCCAGCACTGTCGTACCGTTTCCATCCTGGCAGTTCCAGCTAATGTCCTTCATCTGCTTTGCAATCTTCTCGATAAACTCCAGATTGAGATACTTGATGATCTTGCCGAGGTTTACCGTCAGCTCGAATCGCTTGACACACTCGAGAAAGAGATCGTACGCACGGAAGTAAAGCGCCATGAAGAGGATCGTTGCCTGCCGTTCCTGGACCGTGGTTAGCGTGAAATGGGCATCGATAAACAGCGAGTTTGAGCTGCGTACGAGCACGTACTGGAAGAATTGCTTCTTCTCGAACGAGATCGCTTGCAGCTCCTCGGACAAGTAGTCGACCATCTGCTTCAGATTGTTCCGTATCGTGTGATCGATGATTTCGTACTCCGTCGAGGGTGTACCATCGCATAGCACACCCAACCGCATACCCCGTATGTCGGCGTAGTCCGGTGTGAGAGCTTGCAGCAACTTCAGATCGATCGTTTCGACTGACTTAAACAGCCGCTCCTGCTGTTCCACCCAGCTCCAGCGCATTTTGTAGTTGTTGATCAGGTTCTCGTTGATCGACAGCAGCTCGTCTGCGTTCGCCTTCTGATTGCTCGGCGGTTGGTACAGTTTGAACTCGTTGCTCTTAAAGATTAACCCGTTCAGAAACACCTTCACCTTGGTGCTGTGCGTCAGCGTCAACATGTCACACTCGAGCGCATCCTGTCGCAGATAGTCGTGCAGATTGCGTCCACTCACGTTCGCCGACTGTAGCTTCAGCACGTACTGATTGTCCTGGAACACGCCGAGATCGGTCAGAATCTCGCACAGCTCCAGCAGACAGTGCTCCAGTGCGTACTCTACGTGCGGGGCTGCTTCATTGATGAATTGCGTCACTTCGTTGAAGTCACTGCAGGGCAAAAACTGTCCAATAAACTTCAGCTTCGCGTCCAGAAACGATTGGAACTCTTCCCGATCCATCCGTTTGTTGCGCTTCAGGATGGCATCATTCACCTGCCGGTTGGTTGACTTGAAGAACATCGTCAGCACCGCGTACTTCTTGTCGAGATTGTAGCAATTGTCGTAGTAACTCTGCGACAGCTGCTCATGCAACACTGCAAACTCGATCGAACTCAGATTCTGCAGATTAAACTTCTTCAGTATGTCGTTCGTGTAGTTCTGATGCAGCAAGCTATCGAACGGTTTCGTTCGTTCGGGCAGAAAGTGATCGACCGCTATGTACCGACCGACGTGCAGTACCTCCACCATCGTCACGAAGTTCTTCGTCACCCGCTCATCCATCTGGTACTGGTAGAGATAGTTCGTGAACAGATGCAACAACTCCTGCATGAGCGGATTCAGCAGCAGCAGCTGTTCATCATTGCAGATATCGTACTTGGGGTAGCTTTCGGCCAGAAACGATCCCACGATACGACGCACTTTTGCCATTTCGATCTCCGTCCCGCAAAGCTGCATTACGGTGTTAAAATTGGCACTGATCGACGCTAGTGCAGCACGCTCTCCACCTTCAGCACCTTTCGTAAGTGACTCGAACCGTTGGGACAACGGTCCATACACACACCGAAGCAGATCGCACAGCTTCTCGTCCTGCTGCTGACTGAACGTCTCCTGCAACTCCTCCACCACACGTATGCAATCTTCCAGCTCGAAGTACAGATCATCCAGGGTGTGATTCTCGAAGTACATGCGATTCGCATCACCTACGTACTGGTTGTAACTTGCCACCTGTCGATGGTTCTTGAGCTGATGCACATTCCCCAGATAGCATTTGTACGCTTCCAGCATCTTCAGATCGTGCACGTAGGCGAAGTAACGCCGCACAGACTTGAGGCTACATTGCACTTCCGCGAACGGTAGTAACCGACCAATTTCCAGCTTATCCGAACACATCTTGTACAGCGATACGTTCGGCTGGTAGAAATCTCGCACATCCACATCCAGATTCAGGGGCAATATCTTGTGTACCACACTGTCCAGCTTGCGGGCAATAGCCGGCGAGAAGCGCGTGTTCGACACCGTTTCCGCAATCACCTGCAACGTGCGCTTGATGGCCAACACGCCCGACACCTGATACTGGGGCAGCTGTATCCGTGCGATTCCATCCAAGTAGCGAAGAATCTTCTTGATCGAGTACAGCTGCATCACATGATCGTACGTTTTGCGCAACCGGCAGAAGGTGACCCGATTCCGGCGTCCCGTCAAACGCGTTAGCTCCACAAACTCGTTCGCCCTCAGCTCGTGTCGCAGCACCTCCAGCTCGGACTTTGACAGATTGTTCACGTACCGTGCCTGGATCGCGTTCAGCTCCGGGTTTGCTTTTAACCGTGCCTTCACGTAGTAGATGAACTTCTTCTTCAGCACACACTTTTTGCGCCACAGCGCATTGATTGCCTTGGTAGATTTAGCCGGGGCAGCATCCCGTATGCAGCAGATCAGATACAAAAACAGCTCATTCGTCCATCTCGACTGACCCCGGTTCTCGACATGTTCGCTCTTGATCCGTTCCAGCTCGTCACTCACAGCGGACAGAAACTGCAGCACGGTGCGCTTGTTCAGGATCAGCTTGTACACCTCGTAGTGGGGCGCTTTCTTGAAGATGGCCAGAAACACTGCCAACAGTCGGCAAATTTCGTCCACCGGTACCGAACTAACCAGTTCACGCTTTTCCCGCACAAAGAACAGATTGTCGTACACGATCTTGATTGCCAGCAGGAACTTGTCGTCGTAGTCGTTCAGATTGTCCGTCGCACCGTAGTGCTTGGTCAGGTAGCGCGTGTACTCCACGATCAGCTCGATCCGCTGCTCGAGCTCCTTGTCGAACTTTGGCCGCTCGGGTCGGTGGGCCGGTGGGTGGTGATAGGCGTAGCTGTAGTTCAGCAGCTGGTACTCGAGAAAGTTCTCCATGCTCTTCGTTAGCGGCACATTCTTCACGTACAGCTCGTGCCACACGCTCGACACGTACCCGATCTGCTGATGGATGTCGAACGATTTCAGCTCCAGGAATAGCTGCAGCAACGGTACCGACCCGCGCCGTATCAACCGGTAAAAGCAACGGTAGTCGGTCAGATTCCGGAACTCGACGGCCAGCATGAACTTTGTCACGTCGATAAAGTTCAGATTGATCGCCAGCTCGGAAGCGGTCAGGTTCATGGAGTTGCGCAGATCGCAATCCGCACCGGATTCCACCAGAAATTGTATAATTTCATTGCGATTTTGCTGCGCTATTATCGACAGATGTAGCGGCGTGTTGAGATCCTCCGGTGTTTGGTAGTCCAGCACGAACTCCTTGAACTTCGACTTGACCTTGCTGAAATCGCCCTCCACCACCAGCTTGCAGAATTCTCCGGCATATTTGCTGACATAGTAGCTCGGCTGTGTCATTCTTCCACCACTGTCGCCGCGCACACTCTAATCTCTCACACGACACGTATTCTCGATGTTTTTTTAGACCTTCCTTGCAAACGCCTCGCCGCAAGGATAATTGTTGTAATTGAAATTTTTGCTTCCTCCCCTTATCACAAGCAAACCGTGGGACCGTGATGACAGTAGCGTAGGAAATTGTAGATGTTTTTCGGCACTAGTTCCGCACCGGTACGGCACCCAAGCCTCCGGTCAGCTGTAACTGGTAATGTCGTCGTACAATGGGGATGGTAAATGCCCGGTGGCCATTACCCTTGCCGATGTCTTCGCGATGGTTAAAATTGCCGCTCCGCTTGCGGTTTCGTTTGCTGATGGTAATGCTACTGACGCAGTGGTACAGTTGTTTCCGCTTCATTGCTGGCAGGATGCTACCCGTGCTGTGACTAATGCCATGCTTGCTTTGGCCCGGCGGTAGGGAACCTGCCATCGAGTCGAGATAGAGGTAAGGCTCTCGTCCAAGCAGACGCCAACATTATGCTAACTAGCGAATGCATCGAATGCCATATGACGGCATTCTGTGGCGTACAATTCCTACAAAACCTCTGCGCTTCTGATCTTGATCTGATGGAACTTGATGTTTGAAATTAGTGCGGTAACTTTCCAACTCTCCAATGAAAGGTGCGACAAGAAGACGTAAGAAGCGTATGTGCTGTCTATTTGCACAAACTTCACTAGTTGCTGGTAACGGCCATTCGACTGGATCCTAACTCCATAAGCTGCATTTCTTCAGTTATGCTGCGCAATAGGTGCCCCTCCAGGCCGTGTGTTTGTACAGCGATCACGCTTGCGTGTCGTTCAATAAAAATTAGTCTGCCCTCGCGTACGTCGAAGCCGCGACCCCGTGTGCTCTCTGTGTGGTGTGTGTACCGTCTGCCGGACGCTATGTTTAATTTGTGCCCCGCCGATCGATCCTTGATGTGGCGCGCAGTGAGCCCGGTAGTTTGACTGGCGTTATCTAAAATTTGAAAGAAACATACGTTACAAAACGGTACAAATGAGCGCAGCCACAGGATGGGAGAACAAATCGGACCAAATCGGGGCAGGGATGGGATGTAGGGGCAGGGATGTTAATAAATAGTGCTAAATCAAACAACTGCACATCGCGCACCGAGCAGCAAAGAAACAGGAGTACATTTGGAAGAGAAAGAAAGAGAGAGAGAGTAAAGAAAATACAGCAGAAACGCATAAATGGGTTGGTCTGTTTTGGAGCACCACCTTTACACGTTTCGTGATTGAACCTCGGTGGTGTAAGTGTGCGATAAAATGCCTTGTTGGTACGGTCATCACTTGAAGCTACCCCAAGAGGCCCAAACACCCAAGAAGTGAGACCATTAAAGAAAACCTAATTGGTAAACCGATACCGAGACGAAGGGAATCGAACGCAAAGAAGCGATATGCAAACGAAAGACGCAAACTCACGGGACTTATAAATCATACGGAAATATTAATAGCATAGACAAATAAAAGCGCACTACCCTAGAGAGAGAGAGGTCTCCCCCTGCGTGATCGTCTTCCAGAGTGGTTCTCGTCTACGATGTGCATGCGTTAATATGTAGGTGTCTATAGGCACCACTCTTCTACATACACACTCACAGACAACATCACTGACGTCTTCGGAATATACTTTAAGCTCACCCGATAATGAGGGGAGAACTGACATTACAAAACTCGTTCTTACCGAAGGTGTCCCACAACACCGAAAGGGAAGCCTAAAATCTCTCCACGACCCAAAGCAACAACACCACAAGAGCCCAACAAAAGCCAACCCATCGAACCCGCCCGGGGTGTGATGGAATTCTTGACTATCTCCTCTCTGTGCGGAATAATGAACATCCAAGGTCCAGCATTGAAAAGCATTGACTTTATCCCCATATACCCTTCCCCGGTCGAGACGCGCGGGTGGACACACGATAGGCCAAAAGACGAAGAAATACGATGAAATGATTTAAACGTGTTTGCATCGATGATTCGTTTAAGCTTACGCCCGTCACGAGATAGACCATGGAAAGCGTGGCGTTGGGTTGAAAGATTGAATTAAAATGAATCAACCCTCCTTCAGTTGTGGCACGTCCCCGTCGTCCCGGTAAGATTTCTCCTCTTACTCCAACCACTCTGCGGCGGGAGTTGTCCTAGGTTGCTTGAGCCGTCGCTTTAATTCCATTCCACCTCCACCTGGGCGAAGCGAAATTGTAGTGCTGCTCCCTTCTTCCTGAGTGCCGATTATGGTGTGTAATGATTGAGGATTTTATTCCCTCTTACGTTCACCACGATCACAGAGTTCACCAGCATGATCGCGATAGGGAAATTACAGTCATTTCGCCCAACCCGGGACAGGATCCCAAGAGCTGTATGATCTTGGCCTTGTTGTACACCACAAAACAAACAAACAGACAAGGTGAACTATCTGCACTACTTTCGGGATGTACTCGAAAGCTTTCTTTGGAATTTTTTATAAAAAAAATCTAACCGGATGTATCATGGTCTAGAAGTATAACGTTTAAAATTGATAAGATAGAATTTTGCATGAAATCGAAGATTCTTTTAATTTCAAGCTCACGTAACATGCTTTATGTCAATACAAAACCACACCAAGTCCGATAAGCAAAACAAACAAATGGTTCGCCACGGGAATAGAAGGGCACGCAAAAGCGGTCGTGTTGAATTACTGATCACTATGTGCATAAGTCAACGCGTCAATCGTTTGCTGAACCGTATCCAACTCTTCCCTCTCTAGTGAGTTGAAAAGTTCCTGAAACTGTGTCGATATTCTTCAACGGATGCATGTGGACAACCTGAAGAATTATACTGGTAAGAGGCATTAAATTCTAACCGTCCATCTTTCCAAGAGCTCCGGGGCGTGAGCTTCACCAGCATGTCGGAGGTTCGTGAAGTCGTGAAAGAAAGCGCTCATCATCCACGTTAACTCGGCACCCTCGGCAAGCCAGACGGACAACACCGCCGCTGTCCGCACACCAACACCCAAACCAAACAAGGGATACCAGCAAACAGTGCCTTCTCCTTATCTGTCCCAGCTACACTTTCTTGAGCTTGGAGGGCGCTTTCCTTCTCATTCCTACCAGAGGTAGGAGTAGAAGACCATGGTAGGAGACCGCGGATTATTGGTTTTACTAATTCATTAGCGTGATGAAATTGAAAAATGATTCCCGTAACCAGATCTCCTTCATGTGCGCACACCCGAGAACGGGCTATAACAACCGTGACTGACAGAGTAGGGGGGGAGAGCCCGGGTATTAAGGTTATGGTGATGATGTTGTGGTGTGTCTTTCGCCCTCCTTCTGCTAACTACCAAACGCTCGTTTCCACACCTTCTCATCTAATCCATCCGCAGAAGTGCGCAGAAAAGAACTCGAGAACTACTCACCAGCTGAACAACTCGCTGTCTCTGTATAAACCCCAAGGAACCGGGGCCGTTGGAGCTTTTCTTCTCCCCGACTTTTTCGATATTGATGAAGTTTCATTACAACGGCATTCCGAAGGTATGGCTAAAGCATCAAAGCAGACACAAACGCCTCCTTCCCCGCCCGTTAACGGTTCACACCTTCGCACTACTCCTCTGCTTTCTGGAGTTCACCCGAAGCTCTCCCAAGGGTAATTAGAATGCAAGACGAGATCGACCACCTTCAGAGAGAAACGCTTGAATGTTACGTTAAATCCGTACGAAACGTGTTATTCTTTTCCCCCCTCCGCTTCCACACCACAAGATCCGGACACCGCAACTCGATGATCCGAGTGTAATTTTAGAAAGCCACCGGCGAGCGGGCGGCTTCGTTTCTTCATTTGCTGCCACCACTCGCTGCTAAACGGTCTAACACTTTGTCTCCAGCCTTGCCGGGTGTCATTTATCTATTCTGGAGTTCGTTGTAGCCGTATGCTGTCACCATGTCACCGAAATTAGCATTGGGCAAAATAATGCTGTCGTTTCACATGCACGACGGTTCTCACCCAAACTCAATTTGAATATCTGAGGACCGACACAGTAACTTTGTCATTTGCTTTTTGACATAGACACAGCCACAGAACTGACGATCTATTGATAGCGCAAACTTCAAGATCAAGGGATAAACAAGCGAACTTACAGTGCTTCTTGGACGAATGTAATTAAGCAAACAAAAAACCCGTCCTTCCCGAGAGCCTTCCAATAGCCGGCAAAGGGATGCAGCAATTGCGCAGACTCTTACAATGTCCTTCGCGTCTTGGTAGTGTGTAGTCGTCGTTGCCGCCGCCGGGTGTCGCGATGACGCGAAGCCTTTTTCACTGCCAAAATGCACTAAAAGAAAGGACACGCGGTCGGCATGCTTTCAAAGGGAATAATCCACAGTTTCTTGGCCCTTGATGTTTTAAAATACAGATATCTCTCTAGCGGGAATAGCCTTAAGCTACAAAATTAAACGACTGATTTTTTGGACGATTCTTCGACACCTGTCACCGAGAGTTCGGTTCCTACTGTTGCTAGCGGGAACTCTTGCACCAGGACATTCCCGGAGCAATCCATTCTGCGAGCCGGAAATGCTTGAGCTTTTCACTTTACATCCCCCCATCATGCCAAACGCTTCGGGCATAGTTAATACTTATCTCGTCAGGGTTTCCCTTCCAAGAGGGTTCCCTGTATAACAGTTGGCCAGTATGAATGCCTGTGTGTGTGTGTGTGTTTGGGTTTGTACTTGACTGTGACTACACTAATATCCTCTTTTCCCATTCCCGCAAACACGAACGAACACGAATGGAAAATCTTATTTTCTTACGCTTTTTTTTTTGCTCCTTTTTTCCTGTTGTCCTTTTCCATTCTGCTGACACGCTGACGAAGAAACGGCGTCGTCGCGCTTGCCCTGTCACGGAAACTTTCAAGTATTTCGTATCCAATTTAAATTTACTTTCGCTCTCTATCCTTCGTTTCTTTTCTTCCGCAGAACAGCATCCTTTCAGGGCTCTTTTCTGATCGTCCCCCTGTACTCCAGTTACCCCGCGTAAGCCCCCCCATCATCAAATGAGCCAATCTTATTACAGCTACGAGCAACCAACCACCCACCCACCACCCTACCACCCATTTTTTCTTCCTCCTGTGCAACACTGTGCGACGGAAAATAAAAAGAAAACTCAAAATCTACATACACACACACATACACGGGCGCGCTGTTTTGCTGCTTTATCGCTCGCGAAAAGACATCGTCCTTTTCCTACGCTCGTTAGCGTATCGAAATCTCCTCCCCACGGTATTCCTTTTTGCAACCGAAGGGCAAACATGGGAAGTGGGAGGGATAAAACCTTCTCCCTTTACCCCGTACCGGAGTGGTGGTGGGTGTTGTTGTGTTTTTTTTTCTCCTTCTTAGCTTTACTTTTTTCCCCCTTTTTTGCAGAGGGCCAATAAATTCAACGCGCGCTCTTCGAGAGTGATAAGGGAAATTTTTTGTGCGATTTTCCACCTTTTTTTTCCCTTGCGTTGCTACCGAACGAAGCAAGCCGTGTGTGAGTGGGTATAGAGAGGGGGAATGTAAGAAGAAATCAAACACACTTTCTTGAATTTCCATCAAAGCAAGCTGTGCGCCAAGGAGCAATCTCGTGTTATGGAGGGAAATGGGAAAAATCCCTCCATACACACACACACAGCGAAATGAATGCGTGGGGGATAAGTTAGATTTTCTTCTCACAATGCACGCGTGTGTGTTCTCGTACCACTTTCATACAATACACTTTCGGTCATGATTTATTTCCAAGTTTTTTTTTAATATTTGTTTTTCACATACACACACACATTTAACGCAGGGAAATGTGTTTTTTCCATTGGCACAGATCGATTCTAGCACACTGGCGTGAGCTATGCAAACGTATTAAAACGATATAACTAACACGCGTACGCAAAACCACGTTGCTGCTGGTGACGCTTGATCTTTAAGCATTTTCTTTCACAGGGCGTAGAAATTTACTCTCAAAGGTCACCATTTTACTGAACTTCAGACAACAACAAAAAAGGTTTTACGTTTTGTTATCGTTCAAGGGAGAGTTTTGACATCGCTTGAATTAGAATTAAATGTCATATAACAAATTAAAATTGGATCAATAATACAACTAGTAAAAAGGCTTAAAAAAATAAGTCCCTTCTAGATTTAGGAAAACAAATTTACTAACAAGAACAAATATAACAGAATTATAAAAAAAAACATAAAATTGACAAAAATATTTAAAAATGAAATAAAATCTATCTAGAATCTAAGAAAAAATAAATAAAAAGATAAAAGTAAGCAACAGTTGCACAAAACGTGTTGAGACCCTTTTGAGGATCTTAAACTACCGCAAACACGATAAATATCTTGGATGGACAACTTATAGAACAATTGCAAATTAAAAGGACGAAAAATACACGAGTAACAACTGTTACCATCCTGGCATGTTAACAAAAACGCAAGTAGTTTTAGATCTTATCGACCTCAGAATCGTTCGCAAGTGAATGGCAGTGAACACTACCCAAATGGCCAAAAAAGGTCGAAGGATATCGTGCGCCCACCAAATGCATTCTCCGTTTCGCTTCTGTAACGCATCTGTCGCCTCTCATTGCTGTCCTCCTCCTTTACCGTTCTCGTGAGCAAATAATCAATTAGTCGACCGTCAACTATACACTTCCTATATACGCTTTTCTATTCACCTTCTTCCACGCTCCGGTTTCGAAATGCTTCCCAGATGTAACACACAAGAATGTGTGGCATGAGACAGCGGGAAGCCCGATAAAGACGAGGTGGGAAGCACAAGACCTCCGGGAGTCCTGATGACAACGGGCAGGTCATAAATTATATTTCATTTCGCTTTGTTACAAACAGCACCACCACTACACCACCACCACCAACTGACCTTATGATCGTCAACAAAACACGATTATTGGGATGGCCATAAACCTGTATCGAAAACCAACCCAGCCGAAGGAAAATGGAACCGTAAACCTTTGGTGAAGGAGTGAAGTGGGAAGAGAGGAAGCCAACTGCAACCGAAAGGATATCGACAAATCAACAAAAACTGGAAATAAAAATAAGTGAAAACAGCAAAGCTGAAGCTTGAAGAATTTCGTGTGTACATGCAGTGCAGCGTGTGATGGAAAGAAGGAAAGTGAAGGAGATAACCCATCGTGGAAAAACAACACCAACGAATTTGTGTGTCGAAACGCAAAGTGTC
>AXCM01004465.1:0-24151 GCA_000473375.1 Anopheles culicifacies | reverse complement strand
TTGAAATCTATGGTCAAACGTTTATCGGAAGTTTAGTCCATCACACTAAGCATTTGCGCAATGTTCAACGACATCGATCGAAATCAGATATTGTATGTATTAGAGCTCACAGTACGCAGTCACGGCTGCTATTCGGCGCATTAATTTGGTCATACATGTACATGTGGATAAATTGTAACGTTGATGATGTTTTCTTTTAAATTTGTTATGGATTTACGTTTTTGTTTTCTATATGCGATGCGGATATGATGCGTAAATAGGGGGCTGACGATTTGCATTCGTTCTACTCTTATCGACAAGTAAACTGTTGCAACAAACAGTAGTAGTAACACAATATTTGTAGTGCAAAAGCAAGATGAATTTAATAAGAACCGATGGTAAAATTGTCATATTAAAGTATTGTCGGATCTCTTTTCCATCAGGAAGAAATGATGGTGTTATGGCATGGCTTAGGAATGTGATTCCTTTTCTGCAAATGAATCTTATTTTCGGAAAAAACAAATTGCCAATTTATGTTGCAGAATGGGAGCGCGTCGCATGATAAGAACTTAGGGCTTCAATATCCATCCGTTGGGTCATACTTATGAAAGTTCGACTAAAGAAAGATTGATGTACACGTAGAAATGATCGCATCTTTTCAACCATCCACTTCTCCCGATTCTCGAATCGACGGCACAGAAAACAAATATTGATGTCACATAACAAGGCGCTAACCTGTTGTGCTACAGGCTGGAAACAAACGCTATACTATTTATTCAGCCGGAGACGACCACAACTCACTGGTGGTGTAGGTGCATTTCATCACAAGACAAATTTAAAATAAACTTTGAAAGTTAAGCCCATAATACAAAATAATGTCTTTAAACTAAATGTCAATACTCCGGATACGATAACTTATTCGACATTGAGCAAATAAAATTCCATTCATTGGCGATTTGTTTAAACTAGAAAATAGCTCAGATGCTTAACAGTGGCTTTGACCAGTTTCCTTTTTTTATTTGGATGCTTTACTACCTTCTGCAACATTTCTCCATTCCGAACGAGATCGGATAAGCAGCTCTAGAGCTTAATAAAGGCTTTAACATACCTTGAAAGCATTACCAAGAGGTCTTTCCTATTATGAAAGCACTATAAAACGTGTACGATCGTTTGTTTGTTCATTGCAGGGGACTTCTTCTTCTTCTTCTCTGGCTCTACAACCTCGAAAGGGTCTTGGCCTGCCATTTCTGGCTTCCGTGACTTGAACGTACCCGCAACGGGATAGTCAGTCCTGTGTACGGGGGAACGGTCCGAATGGGATTCGAACCTCGGTCCTGCCCGTTGGAAGACCGGCGCCACGGTCTCCTCGGCCACGGAACCGCCCTAGCAGGGGACTTAGTAGATGATATTATACAATTTCCAACAGAAAAAGACTCTGTAAACAAACCAAATAAAGTGTAACTGTTTCTAATAAACCGAACCATTGTCGTGAACAAACAAGGAAGAAAATGGCATATGATGAGAGAAACAGCTCTAAGTCGCTCGTCCAACGTATTGCACACTTCCGTATTTAATTAGCTCATCTGATTCTACCCTGCTAAAACAGGCCAACGCTAATGAATAAAGAAAATCTTCCCAATGACTCATTGGTACTTATTTAATCTCATCTATAGTGCAATACATTTACGATAGAACGATTATACATGTGTCAGTAGACACTTCCCTCTGAGTAATCCGAACACTGGGGAAGTGAAAAACCAGTTTACTAACGCAATATGAAAATGGTTGTGTCAAATGGTCCTGGGTATAACTGGGTGGTAGGTAGACGGTAGTTGATGGTTTTATCCGACAACGAGTGTAGAATGAAGGTGATACATGGATGATCTGCTTCTCTAATCTTATTTCTCCTCACTCCGCCCCCATCATCTGATTGTAGGAATTATGTTTTCTCTAAAAGTTCACCCTGTGTAGATTGGCAGTAGAAATGCACAACCCATATGCCGGAAGGAATTAAAAAACGAGCAGAACAAATGTAAGTATTTACTCTATCTATTCGTCTACTGCTATCCGGCTATTAAGCCTCTGTTTTCCTTTATCATTGCCTGAATGTTCTACGCTCTTTAGATAACTAGCTTGCTATTAGCTTAAACTTTGCTTTTCTTTGAACTTCATGAAGATATCTTCGGACCGGTCTCAACTCAACGCAAACAAATCAAACTTCACTACAAACGAACAAAAATCCTCAAACTATGCAGTACCTGTGACGGGTGAATTGGAAGATTATGATTATTTTGAATATGTGAAAGAGACTGATATTTAGAAGAGAAAGAATTGTTTCTACTGTCCATCTGGCATCATTCATGTGTTGCCACTAGGGTCAAATGACCCTACTCTCAAAGCGCCGATGTTTGATGGAAAGTTGGATGGTATTACTTCAAGAATGCACATCACGTAAACCATCCGATACATGTACTGCGATTTGCAATCACACACCCCTCATACCTATCTAATGCAACAATTTGCAGATCGACCCCCCAAGAACACCAGTCGGTGAGGTAAGAAGTTGGAAGAGAAGAAAAACAAACATGTTCTACACACATCCGACCGTCATCGCAAGACCTTCTTTTTCCTAGTACGATCATACCGATCGTGTGAGATCAATGCGAAAGTCCCGCAGCCTAGTTGCTGTTTTTTTTTTGTTTAGTTATGAGTTCGTGTCTTTCGTATTTCCTCCACTCAGGACGGAGTACGCGTGATCTGATCCTCTACTGCGTGTGTATAAACGGTGTGTAAAAATGCAGCTGGTAATGCTCCCGTTAATCTCTGCATAACTATATGCCGGAGGTGTAGCTGCTGTTCGCGGGACTGGGAGGTTTCTGTTGGTTATACGAAAACGAAACGGAAAACGTACGCGCACACAAACTTGGTCGAAAATGGTCGCGAAATTTGGTATTCTTTTCTCCGTTTCAGCTAAACTGGTGCGCATATAAATGTGCTGATGTATTTTACGGGGATGTTTAATATACGTGTAACATAATAGTTATAATAATAATATGCATGTATAAGATACTACTACCTCGCCTCCTAACGTCGCCTCGCTTAGCATACATATTACCTACATTTTTTTGTTTTGTTTTGTTTAAGATCCCTTCAAAATGTTGCTACCTGGTTCTGTTTGTTTAATAATGTAGCGTACCATTGCTAGTAACGAAATTATGTTGCCTGCCCTACTAAATCGAATTCACTTCCCTCCACACATTATGCACCATTGCATCCGTCTTTACTCTCAGTGCTTTCCGTTCTGTTCTGAAGTTCTATTGCTGATTGTGATGATACAGTTCCATGCGGGTCATTTCCTTGCTTTTTTCATACTTCATGCGTCACATACGGTTTTACAATATTCACATTTCTTTTGCTCCAATTCCGCTTCTAGTTTGCTAACGAGGGCACACACGGCACATTGATGTTTTAGATTTTCCTTAATTTCCTGTAAAATTAAACTTATGTTAGAAAACTTCATAAAACCATTTGCAAAGTGTGTTCCTTCTCCGCTCGTTAACTAACATCTCCCGAAAGAATGATTTACTACTGCACTGGCACAAATCCCTTTGCCCAAATTGTGTATTGCAGTTTTGCGTGCACAAAACCATCAATTCGTGACCAACAAAGAGGGTTTACAGTCGGAAAAGGAACAAAGACAACATTACATTATAATACACACATACACTCGCTTACTTACCATCTATTGTTCTAGTTTGTAAAGCTGATCGTTTGATGCGGGGATATTGGGATATTATTCCTACACAAACTGCATTAAGAATTTCGGTCTCCGCCACTATATGTTACATATTTCTGCATACACGTACCCATACTATAAAAAAACGTTCGCACACGGTTACATTCGGGCTGCAGCTGTGCACAGTGCGTTGTGGAGCAATTTTCTTTTCTGCGCAACAATCCGACCACACTTTAACACACCAACCACATGCGATTGTTCCTGCTGACGAATAACTCCAACTTCTGACGTGATAACGAAGAAAGTGACTGCCGAGAGGGATGCAACAGCCTCCCTCCTCTCCTGCCTGCCGCAGTCGTCCGTTACGTGGGTTGTTCTTCCGCCTTTTGCTATTCACTAACTGGAAACACTATCCAATAGTGCTATGACCACCGTATGATACACTTTGTGTGTGTGTGCGCGATGCTTATTGTATCCTAGTCGAACACTTTTTGCAACTTCGCACCTTCGCACAGCGTGTTTTGAGCATCTCATTTCATTTACACTTTCGATTTGTTTCCATTTGCTTTTATACTATCACTCTTTTTTATGTTTGCCAAGCAATTATGCACTCTTTCTTTTGTTTCCATACTAAGCACATCATTTGCCACCACGCGTCATCCATCTAGCCACATCCTGCACTGCACCATTTGCCATACCGTGTCAGGTGTTGCCATGACAACACACATACTCTCTTACACACACGCGCGCCCATCACATCCGTTAACACTCCGCCATCAACCATCCATACATACATTTTTTTCTCTTTTTACACAATATAAATCATGTCAGAAGACGGCAGTTTGCAAATAATAATATCCGCACACACGCACGCACCACTCGCGAAAAAAGCTCTTGCACTCTTCACATAATGCACCTTTCGCAATAAACGCTCCTGCAGCTGATCGGGAGTTTATTGAGATGCACTTTGCTTGCACAACTCGTCATGACGTACGGCTCTCCTCCTCAGTGATTCAACCACGAATGACGAAGACAGTCGGCGGCTGTAGCACGCGTTCGCGGATCGTAATCCAACATCGGTTTGAGGAAATCACTAAACTCGAACGCATCCTCCTCCGGCCACTCGTACTTCTCGATCAGCACATCCACCAAACCCCAAGGCTTCAGGCCGGAGATGTTTTTCAGCAAACCCTTCGAGTTGAATGCATGGCTCGAGTTTTTGCCCGACAGTGCGATACGTTTCGGGATTGGTCCTAACAGCTCGATAATGTGCGCGATGTGGTCATCGTCCCGGCAGTAATCTTTGCCGGAAAACGGTTCGAACAGATAGTCACCGGTGGCCAGCTCGAACGCCATGCAGGCGGTACTCCAGATGTCCGCCGACGTGTCGAACCCAGCACCGATGATGACTTCCAGCGAACGGTACTGGCGCGTCTGGATGTCGTCGGTGAAATGCTTATCGACCCAGCATGCATTGCCGAGATCCGCAATCTTCACATCAATGTCACACACCTCAAATGCCGGATCTTTGCTTTCCTGCACCGACGAGAGTATTTTGCGCACCGATTCACTGATGTCGAGCTTCGACGCCGACGTACCCGAATGCAGTGAGGAGGAGGAAGGTTTTTCCGGTGATTTCGGAACGTGCTCCCTGTCACCGTCCGTTTCTTTCTCCACCGGTCCGTCACTTTTGGCGGGCGATTTCCGGTCACTGGCGATATCGTCATTGTTGTTCGAAGAAGTTGCCTCGCTACTCGATGGACTGGAAAGCGTCGAAGCGCATGGCGTCAGGGTTGGCCGATCTTCTTCTCCGGACGATGGTGTGCCGGCATCGCCACCACTCTCCTTACCGACACCACCAGCCGTACCGTTCACTAGCAACCGTCTCGTTTCGGTCGCATCTTCCCTTTCTAGCGGAGATTTGAGGGTCGTTCCGGTGGTCGACGCTGTAGTGCTGGTGGCGGTCGTAGAGGTATTGCCGATTGTTGTTACGTTGCGACCGCCCTTCATTCCCGCGCTAGCACTTCCAATATCGTCAACATTTCCACCAACGGTCGATACTGTCTTGCCGGAATCCGTCCCTTCGGTCCCATTTTCCAGCAGTCCCAACGCACCGACCGTACTGCCGGACGTCATTCCGACCGTACTGCCGAATTCTAGCTGCTGAATGTGCTCCATTTGCTGCCGAATTAGCTCGGACTGCATCTTGGCCTTTCGCTTCATCTTCTTTTTCTTCGCTTTGCTCATATTCTGGCTCATTGGTTGCTCCTGGAACTGGGGTGGCGCTGCGGAGATGAGCGAAATCGGTAGCTTGCAGCCCATTGCGTGCATCTCTGTAGCTTCGCAGGCCAGCTTACGCACGTAACTTTCGTTCACACACACCAACACATTTTCCGGCTTGATATCCGTATGTATGATCTTGCATTTCGTGTGCAGATAGTCCAAACCCTCGAGCACCTGCCGGATAATGGACTTCACGTTCGCCAGAGGGATGCCGCGATAGTTGGATTTCATGATGAGCTTCAGCAAATTGTGTCCGAGCACTTCGAACACCATGCATATATGCGTACCATTCACGCCCGTTATCCGGAAGTCGTTCAGCAGCTGCACCACCTTGTTACGCTTCGTATCGGTCGGATCGGCGTCCAGAATCGTCTTGAGAATGTGTATTTCGTCCTTGGCCGTCTCGCTGAAGTGTTGGGCCGACTTGACGATCTTCAGCGCCACGTACCGCTTTTCCTCCAGATCCCAGCTAAGCCACACGGTCGAAAAGTGACCCCAACCAAGCTTCCGAATCACATGGTAACGCTGCAGAAATAGGTCACCCAACTTCACCGGATGATAACCGCCCCGACAGTAATCTTCGCGACACTCCTGTTCCTCCTCCTCACTCGTGTACCCATCGGCATCCCGGTCCACGTCCCGGTCTTGCTCGATCGTTTCGTTCGATGAGCTCGTGGTCGCGTCCAGCGCTGCCACTGTATGCACTGCTGACTTCGAGCCTCGGCGTACCGAATCCGTCGCCACAGCCGACACCGAATGCTGACTGTCGTTCATCGCAACACCAGCACCACCGACCATCACCGCACCGCCCGACGTCGTGCCCAGGATCATATCGTCATGTTCGTCGTCGTCCTCGTGGAGTTCTGACCCGCCACCCACGAAAGCACCACCGCCAATGGATGCCGCCGTTGCAGGCGACTGGTGATTCTGGCCGCTCCTGTAACTATTGCTGTTCTGCGCCGCTGCTTGCGCCGCCGCCGCCGCCGCCACTGCTGCCGTTGCCTGCTGCTTCGCCTTCTTTTTCGCCGTCTTATGACGTTTCTTCTTCGCCTGTATCGTCAGTACGTGTCGGTTCGTATCGGGTTTTATGTTCATTGCTTTTTTTGCTGTAACGCCCGCCTCTTCCGGAATCTTCTCACTTGCTACTCCAAAACACCGCCGCTCCGCGCACACCCACCACTGCTTTCCGACGGTTACCGTATATTATTGCTCTCGCCTGTTCTGGCACACGCGCGCACACCAACTGCACGCCACACGAAATCTCAGTCCGCTCGTCTCACACTTATGCTCTGCTCAGCCTTCTATCTCTTTCGGTCGCGCACTATTGTTTTTGTCTTGCCGACGTTTTTCTTCTCTTCTTCGCCTATTACTTTCTTTCGCGCACTCGCACCGTTCCCGATTTTTCTGCAACTCCGAATGACAGCAGTCCGTACTACTGAACAATAATAATATTCTCCACTGGGATTACTGCAACGGGCGCACCGAACCCATGCACAAAGAACTTAGCCTGTGCTCGCTTATGCAATTGCTGGTTATGCCTTTGCACGGCTTTTCAGCCTGCTGGTATCGTACACAGTCACCACACGGAGAAAATGTTCAAGCCAGTCAATTTCGGTGCACTATCCTTACGATGGGTAGTGGCGATTTCGAAACGATCCGGGAACGTTATAATGCACGACGGCACAAACGCGGCACGGAGCAGGGAGCACACGTTCAATCACCGATAGAATGCTCGGTTTCAACACCGGAACTTCGGGAGGCAACTAAACAGACTAACTAAAAAGAATGGAAAAGAAGGAAACGAATCAGTCTCTTTTCTGACTCATTGATTGCAGCCAGCCCGGACAATGTGCAAGTCAAAGAACTCAAAAGAAGTCTACTACGATCGGCGGGGCGCAGTTTGCTCTGGGAAACTAAACAAGTGGCTACACACTGCCGGAGCAAAAGGGAAGCTGTCACAGAATCAAAAAGTTGCCGTGCACCGCCGTCGTGCCTCCGCTGCGTCTCTGTTGACCGTATCTGCTACTGCTTCCGCCCTAACCCGTGCAGAATACATCCGGAACGTTCTGCTGTTCGTGAAAGTAGCGAAAATTTTTACGACCACACACCACACGCACGTTTTTCACGTCGCTGTTCTTTCTCGTTGCTATTGCTTGTCGCAGCTGCTTCTTCGCACATTCAAGATGATGCGCACCGCGGACAATGCGCATCTGTCAAGATGCTTTGCTGGTTTTCCTTTTCTTCGTACGACGCGGTTCGATTTCTTCGTGAAACTGCAAAGACGACGCAACGCTTGCAAAGGAAAACTGATTCCTGTTCGATTTGCCTCTAAATTTACCTTTTTTTTTATCATACGCACTGTAGCGAGAAAATTCACTTCCTAATCGATCAAACCTGTACAATCGATGAAGCGAGGCCAATCTCGAGCAAATGAAATCTCGACGAAAAGAATATGTTGATGCCGTTTACATCGATTTCGCTGGCTCGATGAACATCAGGTTTGGTCGACAAATTTTAACTCCTATTTAAGGTAACATAAAATTGATAACATAACGTAATTGCACGTGCGTTTCAAAAATTAATATAATGAACGAATATTTGAAGCTAATTGTGCAAAACAATTCGACTAAAAGCGGTTTGTTTTGGTATGCTGCTGCTATTATTTGCAGGGCTCTGTAAAATGTGAATCGCTCGACGATGGCTCGTAAACCTACCCAGCAGCGTAAACAAACGCTTCTTCATCGACGACTTTGACGCTGTCTTTCGTCGATTGTGCACCGGAATGCAATTCCTGCGCATCACCAGCCAAGTGCAGGTTTAAATTGGAGGGAAAATCAACTGACAGAACACCATTGTTGCGTACAAAAGTGGCTGCTGACAGGGCACGCTTACGACTGATAAGAATTTTCTTTTGCAATCAGTTAACCAGTGAATACAGTGCAATCATTAGATAGTTCAGATTTACCATCAGTTGCAGAATGTCGCAGCCAACAGTCGCGTCTTATTTTAACACCCGCAAACGGGCGGCGCATGATGCG
This sequence comes from Anopheles culicifacies, assembly GCA_000473375.1. Taxonomy (NCBI): domain Eukaryota; kingdom Metazoa; phylum Arthropoda; class Insecta; order Diptera; family Culicidae; genus Anopheles; species Anopheles culicifacies. The sequence continues at coordinate 15,115 of AXCM01004465.1, read as the reverse complement.
CTTGGTGGTGCAGGCAGAAATAAGGTACTGGTAGTGGAAAACTTGACTGCCCATACGATTGGAAACTTGACGAACAGTTCACTGAACTCGGATCACCAAAAGCTACGCTTCGTAGTTGCTAACGATAATAACTTTACTTTGAAGAACATTGAAATCGCTGGAAAGGACAATGGTGGCGGCGCCAACGCAAACCCCGATCCGTTGGAGATGGGACGCCGGATTACGAGGACATCAAGGGCAATCAAAAGAATTGGCCCGGTCGAGTTGGATGAGAAAACCAAGGCTCTTCTATCGTCAGCCCAACCGAAGCTGGTGTCCTTCATAAAGAAGGGCAATTTGTCACCGCAAAAGCGCGTTCACACGGCAAGTCCCTCTAAGCATCCCGCCGTACCAGAAAAAAAGATGGCATCTCCGAAAAAGGACGATAATGGGGGTGTTGCTGCTAGCGTTCCTGCTCCAGTTGAATTTTCTCCCAGAAACAGCTTAAACAATGTGACCAAGGCACCAACCAAAGCTACCGTCACAAAGAAGCTTCAGCTGGGAAAAGACAAGGATTCCATGTCGCTGGCAGATATTCGTAACAAGCTGCTGCAACATCCTCGCCTACCGGAGCTAAAAACGCAGCTGAACAACATACAGAGCGGCTTGGATAGAATGGACCGTTTGCGGAAGGAGCGTTTGGAAGGGAAAAAGCCAGCTGACTCGTCGGTTGTGTCTGCCAAAAATCTGCAGCAATTTTCAACTATTGACGTGGAGGTGATGGTGAGGTAAGGATGGCGCCTACAATTAGCCTAATGACTTGCTTTGTCCGCTTTCGTCCCGCGTTGCTAATTAGTTTCTGATCTTTTCCACAGTCCAAAGAAAGCTACCATCTCTCCTTCGAAGTTGCTTCGCACACCGAAGAAAGATGCATCCAACTCTCAGTCTCCATCGAAGAATGTGACACCCAAGTCTGTATCGGCTCTTATGAGCCCGATAAAGGATCCTTCGGTCGGTACTCCTATCACGGCTAGTCCCAAAAAGTTGCCAGCATATCAGCGTTTCCACAACCTGGTCGAAGCGGGCACCCCTACATTGCAGTTGCCATTCAAGTACCGATCGCTATTGGAGCTATTCAAGTGCACCGACACGGTCTGCTCCATGTATCACAACCGTAAGGAGCAGATCACATTTAAGAAGCTAAAGCCAGCCGTACAGCGGATGGCACGGAAGAACTTTTTCGAATCACACCTCGCGCAAATACAATTCCTCTTCCCGACTGCATTCAGTCTGAGCCAGGAAATGACAAAGAACTACGGTTCGGCTACAAAGCACGAAACGTACCAGCTGGTGATTAGACCCAACATAGAGGAAGATGCAGAGCATGCGAAGAAATCTGAGGAAACCGATTTTCTACGTACCATCTCGAAGCAGTCCGTGAATCCGCAGGCGCTACTCGAACGTTACCAGCATTTCCGGCGTTTGCTGTTGGAAAAAACGAAGGATGCACATGAAGCGTTTTTGCTCAGTTTGGATCCACCGTTGAACATTGAGCGCAAAAAGATCGTTCGCTGGCACGCTGATTTTGATCTGGAAAGCTGTCCCGATATCGAGAAAGCAGAGCTACCGCAACCACCGAACGTGGAAAAGTTCTCCTCCGCCAGAGAGGTCCTTTCGACGGCAAGAAACTTATTCAGCTGTGGTACTGCAATGGATCGTGCGCTGGCACGGTTGGAGGAGAAAAAGAAGCAAGATGTAGCAGCCACCGCCTCATCTACCTCACAATCGACGCCTGCTACGATGGAGAATCAAAAACCAGTTGAAATTAAAGAAGAGATACCCAGCAGCAGCAGCAGCACTAGTGTTCCTCCAGCGGTCACTAACGATCCAACGGAGCATCTTCTTCGAAACGTTCCAAAAGCATTGTTAGAAAAGATAAAAGCAAAGCAAGCTGCCAAAGCACTGGACCAAATGACTAGACGACCGTCGCAGGAGAAGGAAGCGATGAAGTACAGCCGCTTACCGGAGATTGCCCGTCACCTGCGGAACGTATTCGTTACGGAACGAAAGAACGTACTACCCCTGGAAACACCGTTAGTGAAAATTGAAAACAGCTACCGTGGTAAACTGACGCTACAGGAGCTGGAAGAGCATATCCGTATGATTGCACAGTTGGTACCGTTTTGGTTAACGCTGCCGGAGGTTCGAAAGGTGAAGTACGCCAAAATTGCTAAAGACTGCGATTTGTCCAAAGTTCTGGGTGTGCTGGAACGGAAGGCAAACGAAGCGGTACAGTAGCACCCCATACCAGCCACAATCTTTTACGGGTGCAAGTTTTGGTATGTCTTTTTTTGTGGTATTTTTTTCTACTACATATTTTTTACACCTTTTTAGAGTATTTTTTCATCTATTCACATTTCTATCTTTATACCCCTTGTTCGGGACTCGGATGCATTTTTCTTTTTAGCACCGAGGACTATTGACAATTGTTATATTACAAAAGTTAGATAATACCGTATTGTTAGTTAGTAATGGTTTTATCACCCCATTTATCACTGCCATTTGCAATGAATCTTTAAAATTTTGTGTGTCGAGACAATCTGTGTGTGCGAATTCAAAATAAACGTAAAATGTTAACCATTTCTCCTATTTGTGTGTGTAACAGTACCGAAAAAATCACAACTTCTCTAAAGAACAATGCAAACATTGTTGTCACCGGAATTTATTCCGGAAACCTTTTTATTACACACAACATTATGCTTCGATAGACAACGGAATCATTAGAATCTGATTTTTCGTGTTTCGTAGCGTCCACCAGCGTCCTAGTCGATGTTCCTGTCCAACGGCCACAACCAAAAACCGCCCGTCGCTTGTAAACTCGATTGCGTTCACGAATCCTTCTACTGGAATTTGTAGCAATGGTTGAATTGTATGTCGTTTGTTAGCAAGCTTCCAAACGCGAACGGTCCCATCACACGAGCCGGATGCTACAATGTCCGAGTTTGATAGTACACCGACCGCGCTTATCCAATTGGGATGACCAGGATCCTGCTCGCCATGAGCCAGCTTGATGCGATGCAGTGGTTTCTTCTTACCGCTACTCCACAGCGAAAACGAACCCTCCACCGAACCGGACACGAAAAGATCGTTGCTCACAAACTTTACGGCGGAAAAGTCTTCAGCGATTGAGTTGAACACAAGCTGTGATTCTTCCGCCACCTTCCAGATGCGTAGCGTTTGATCCATTCCACCCGACGTAACGATACGCTCTAGGGAGAGTGCATCAATCCCTGAAATCTGGCTTTGATGTCCATACAGCGTTTCGATGTATACCATCTCGTCCAAACTCCACACCTTCACCGTGCGGTCGGCACTGCACGAAAACAGTTGATACGAGTTTAGCCGAAACACAACGCCCGTGACGGGTTTCGAGTGTCCTTTGAGCGTGTTTAGCTGTACCAAGCTAACGCCATCGAGCACCTTAATCTCTTCGGTTCCGTCCGCCACCACCAGATACTTCATGTCGTGTGACACAGCAATCGAGTGTATTACACTTTTGGTCGCTTGGAAGCATGCGGTCCGCTGTTTCAATTTTACATTCCAACGGACGACCCATCCACTCTTGCAGCCCACATACAGAAATGCATCGTCTGCAGATAGGGCACAGCAGGTCGGTGATAGACGTTGCTTCTTCCAGTGAAACGAAACAGCTTTGGTCAGCTCGTAACCGGTGTACTTCCCACCGAGTGTACGATGTGATTTGCCCGTTGCACTGAGGTAAGACGCTTTCAGTGTACGGGCCATACCACTAGCAAGTTCACTCTCATCCGCGTAATCATCCCGCTCTTGTTCCTCTTCCTGTACCTGTCGCAAATACTGCTTGGCCAGGCGGATGCGCTTGTCCTGTGTGGTTTCGAGCTCTGCCACATCATCATCAATTTCGGGCTGTTTCCTTTGCTGCTTCTCAAGCTCTTCGTCACTATCGATATCTTCATCTTCGAATTCACGCCGAGATGTTTTGGTCGGTACGATGTTCCCTTTCGGTCCGCTTTTCGATCGCTATGAAATAAGACAACCAATTCATGAACACAATTCTATTTTACGATTGATTGTGATTGTTACCTTACGGTTCAACTTTTCATTTTGCTTTCGGCCAGCCTTAAACAACGACATTTTATCCGTGTTTTATAACAATTTCTTAATTAAAAATCAAATTCACTTTTCTAATCCGCGGCACAGAAATCAACAAACCGCATGGTATGGCGAAGTGCGCACGTTGACAGCTGGTTTGTTTTGATATTAGGCAGTGGTTAAGCGTCAGTCATTGTCGGAGCATTTTGTCGGATCTTCGGAAGCTTGTCGTAATTTTGAATAGTTCAGACGACCGGTGCATGATACTCCGACATTACATTCCACGTGATCGGAAGAGCAGACTTGCAGGGTTGGAAGTTCGATTGATTAAAAAAATATAAATTCTGTTCACAAAATTTTACTTTTGAACAGCTTAACTTTATGACGTCATGATAAAGCACTCATTGAGGAAAGAATTAAGCCTGGAGCCAACCCCTCCATCTGGAACGACCAACATCTGTGAGCGAAAAATAACAATGACCTTAATTGAGAGCATTGTTCCCATTGTAATGCATAGCAAAAAGAAAAAGATTATTGTCAACGTATATTTTGTTAAACACTTTTAATGTATTGCTTTTGTTTACTAGCTAACAATGTAAAAACAGAAACATCAGCATTGTGGTTCCTGTTACACACACACACGCCGCTCAACCATTTAATACTTACTTACACATCACATTTGTAAAGCATGACGTACATTAACTATTATTTATTGGCATGACTAGGAACATTCCGGGGGACGACACATGGCGCGTTTAGCACGTTCACGTTTTTCACGTTAAGATTTCGCTATCTTGTGTAAACAGTGGATCAACCTGAGCTTTCCTTCGTTTACGCAGCAACACCGCAATGACGCTACAGATATAGAAAATGAATGAAATTGGAACGGAACATAGATTTGCCAATGCGCATACTCACCCGACCAGCACGACGTTCAGAGAAAATATTCCCGAAGACACAAAGTTAAACACTTGTGGGGCCGTTGCAACGGTCGCATTGTAGATGTATGTGAACAATGGGGCAGATGCCAGCGAAACGGTGTTTGTCATAGCCATCGCTATCGAGTAAAACTTGGCTATTTCACTAGACGGTATGATGGACGAACAGATGGCCATCAGTGCTGCACCTTCGGTCGCTTTCAACGGTGTAATCCCGGTGGCCAGATACAGTTCCCAACCTTGCCGTGCGAGACCCTTGATGAGAGCATCGAGCGAATAGTTGAGCACGGATAGAAGGGCCAGCCAGATGTCCGGAAGCTTCAGCAACGTTTTCAGCACAGATATACCGATCACATTGCCAGCCACGATCGACAGAAGCTCCACTGCCTGCCAGATGGTAAATTCCTGTATCGTCCATCCAAACTGACGACGTGTGTAGAGGAAAAACACTGTCCCTCCACCGGCACCCAGCACCGTTATCACACCGATCGAGATCGTTAACCACACGATGCCACGATCGTACGATGATCGCTTTTTGAAGAACGTTCTAAGCAGCTCGCACAAATGGCTCAACCGGAATATTTCCCGAGCCTGCCGATGCACCATGCTTGCGTCCGGTTTGATGCTATCCTCGAGACAGAAGTACAAAAAGGCACAGCTGGCGGACACTGCACCAGCCGACAGGAAGAACATGGTCGGCACATTGGTCCACTGCAAGATGAAGCTGCTCGACAACAGTCCCACGAAGGCACCGAGCATGGTGCAGGCCTGCAGGATACCTATCCGCACCGTACGATTGTGTTCCGTCGTCGTATCGGTCAGGTAGCTGAATATGGCGGCCATTAGTACGGTGCTACCGCCCAACACAGCGGCCGGTATGTGTGCGACCACATAGCACCAAGGATCCACCAGGAAGTGTTTGGACAGTAGCGACAGTATTCCGATCATGACGTACGTCATGATGAACCCCACCGACGGAACGATCATCGCCGGTTTGCGGCCAAATTTGTCCGACCACGGTCCCATGAACAGTGCACAGAGTGCAGGCAACACCGACATCAGGATCGTGTTCATCATCGTAATCCTTGCCGCGTACGGTTGTACGATCGTTTCCAGCTGAGCGACATCGGTGGAGTTGCTCTTGGTGCCGAGCTGTGCACAGAGTCCCCGATCATAGCCGAGCGTAACGACGCACGATTGGTAGATAATTTGGTCCGCCAACACAACCCCTGACAATTGAAAAACAGGGGCAAATTTGCAAGTCACATTCGTGTCGATTTAATAGCAACAGCGATAAAAGCAATCTGGTGAACCGAATTGCGCACCTTTCCTTACCTGACACACTGAGCCCAAAGCAGAGCAGTACCAGAATCGGTTCGAATGTACAGTATCGGTCGGATTTGCCGGACACTCTTGCACCGGATGATGAGCAGCTCGATGATGTAGCGGCGGTGGCTGTTGCAGCTGTCGGTGAGGTTGATGTTGAAGCTGCCATCGATGTTAAGCTGGGAGCGGCCAACAGCGGAGTGTCTTCATCGCTAGTGCGACCGCTTAGGCTGGGCCTTCGCATATCACTTCTCATCGTTGCGCTAATCCACCTGTCACGTTGCGCACATAAACCTCAGGGAAATCCGTTCCGAAAGCTACCGCAGTTACCCTGTACACAAGCACACGCAGACACACGTTGGATTGTGGGACGCGTGGACACTGTTTTATCGCGCTGTTACCTAAATTATCTATCACCAAGCGTGAAAGCTCCACCACGGTGGTGTGCCAGACAAACAGCCAGAAGGGTGGGATTATGACTCACACACTACCGCGCAAGAAGCGTATTTTGATCACAAACCCAAGGTGCCAAGCGTTTGTGCGATATGGGACTACAATACACTTCCCTCACTGTGCATGTGCCGTGACGCGTCCTCCGAGGTGTTGGTTCTGTACGTAAAAGAAAGCCTCCAATTGATCAGCATCTCCAACGCTCCAAACGACACGCGGACGGCGACAAACTGCTCCACCGTGGATGCTGCAGCCTGGTGTACATACCTTGTGCACTCGTTATCGATATCGGAAACTATTTCACGCGTACCAGCGCAGCATACGCTGTTTGTGTAAACTTCTGCCCAACCGTTACACCCAACCGCACAATGTTGCCGGAAACGTATTGCGAATGGTGCTGATGCTAATGAGATAATGTGTGATTGCGCAGCGGCAGTTAGTAGCGCGAGCCGTCTGCTTGATGCGCCTAGCCTATACGACCTGTGTGATCGTGTGCTGAACCTGTTCTAAAGTAAACGGCTCACAAATGTACAATCGTACCCGAAACACGCCATCTACAAGGCGCACACCAAAACAATGCTTTTGAATGATATCGATGAAGGTTCGTCACCTGTTTTACAACCACCGTGGGTGAATCACAGTCGCGATAGGGCGGACGGAGAAGGCAGTAGGCCAATCATACACAATTACCTCCCCATCCCGGCGTGAAGTATGGGGGTGATAACGACTGCACAGGTATTGTACATTGATTAGAACACCGTGGCCGCACATCTGTAAAAGCGATAAAGCGTTGACGAGCTAATGAAAGTGACTGGGAAGTGTGTGTGTGGCTGAGACCGCCGGCGTTAATTTAGTTTGTGTTTATTCCTGGCCTTTGAAGGGAAACACCATCATGCTGTCTTATCTCGGTTCTCGGTGCAACAAAGGCTGCATTTTGTAATCCTTTAACAGTAGTATCAGTTCCATCAAACCAATCAAACAAAGAATGGAACTATTTATACGGGACGGCTACTGGGTTGGCTCACACGACATGACCGGTATCAAATCCCATTCCGGATTAGGTTCCAAAATCGCATCTAAAGAAAGGTGACGGTAGAGGGAGATGAGGAGAGAGGGAGTGTCATTATCATCGATCTTCCATTCCTCCCAACTGTAGAACACTTAGATTGCAGTGGCGTATGATCCTATGGGCGGAGTTGGCGGCCGCCAGGAGCCTCGTCGATCTGCGGGAACCCCACCACCTATTGATCATGGACCAATGTTGAGGGCCTCAACTGCCATTCCGCCAGGGGCCTCCAAAGAGCTTCATCCGCCCCAGTTGGAGCTCTGTAAGGGGTCTCCGAGATATTCAACTTCAGTTCCCAATGATTTGCTACCACATCTGAATCTAGCGACGTTCATCCTCTGGGTTATTCCTGAGGACCTAATCTTCCGAACCGAAGAGCTCCCTTGATCGGCAGGACCCTAGGTGCAGTGGTGGATCAAGCTCTTTGGAGGCACCTGGCGGAGTGGCAGTTGAGGCCCCATGACTCTTTGACACTTGATGCATCGTGGGGGGGCTCTGAAAGACAAGGCCCCCTGGCGTCCGCCAATTCCGCCCATAAGTTAATCCGCCACTGCTTAGGTGGTCAGCTATATTGCCTAAAAGGTTATCCTCCACTGTATCCTGCATATAGGTAGAACCTGATCCTCCATCCTCAATCTCTTTAAGGATCAAACTTTTGACGATTCCCAGACTAAGCTTTTCCGTTCTTAGGAACCCTCTACTTTTCTAGAGGTAACGTGGAGTATCTTTGGCATACAGCTTGATACAGTCTCGGACGAAATCTACCGAATAATATTCGGGAGAGGCATTTCTTCGCAATCTCGCTCTGTATTTCCACACAATCTACCACAGAATAGACCAACAGAGTAACAGACGATCAGGCCCATTCCGCTAGTCCCTTCCAAGGCTATGGAATGAAGTGAACTTTAGACAATGAAGCAACACATAACGGAACTCGCGCTCTGAGACGATATCAATAAAACGAACAAAAATCAATCGACCACTACACGTGTGGCAAAATTTTGATAACCTGCTCCCCCAACACAGCACTGCAGTTCGGATTTGTTTTCGGTCCGGCATCCACAGTGGCACAGTGATCACCATGGAAGAAGGACGCTCCGATAGTGTTTACTCCAGCGGCGAAGAGGATCAGTTCGCCAAGCAGAGCTTGGTGAGGTTGCGAAATGCAGCCCGCTGGCGAGAACAGGCCCAGTACATTAGCTTCGAACCAGCCCTGCTGATGTTCTGCTTTGCCATGAGCATATCAGGTGTGAATGCTTTGTTTGTTTTCGCTATTTTGTGGAGTTCCGTGATGGTATAACTGTGTCTTGTATTGCGCAGAGGTCGTGCTGGCGAATCATATCATTCTGCAGACGTGCATCGTGGAAGGATTCGACAAGAGCGACTGCCAGCTGCTAAGCATGGAGTCGAATTCCTCCCAGCGGGCAATGATTGAAACGAAAGTGCAACCGATGGCGGCCAATGTGACGATGGTGATAGTGATCATAAAATCCGTACTGCCCGCCCTGAGCGCCCTGCTGCTCGGTGCATGGTCCGATCGGTATGGCCGGAAGCCAACGATGCTGATCGCGAGTGCTGGTGCGTGTGATAGTCATGCGCGATTGAAAGGACACGTTCTATATCGTTCCCTCTCTATTGTAGGTGTGTTGTGTTCCTTCTGTCTGCTAACGGCGCTAGCCTTCCTATCGATGCGGGTCACTGTGACCCCGTGGTATTACACAGCGGCTTATCTTCCGTTTTCGCTGCTGGGCGGTATGACCGTGATTACAGCGGCCGCCTTCAGCTACCTTTCCGATGTGACGAACGAACAAACCCGCACCATGCGCATGGGCTTCATGGAGGCGTCCATGATGACTGGGGCGCTGTTGGGATTCCTTGCCAGCAGCTACATCGTGGAATGGTTGAACGTGGCGGCTACTTTTCTGATCGCTACCGTACTGATCATTTTCGCGATCGTGTACATCATTATCTGCACGGAGGACAGTATCATATTGAGTAGCGAGAATGGTACACGGGAGAAACTGCGTGACCTTCTGTCGTGCGATCGGATACGGGAACTTTCCGGCACATTCTTTGTACGCCGTTCCGGTTATGTGAGGGAAATTCTGTGGGCGATTGTGCTGTTGACTGGCCTTACGGAGTTTGCTAGTGGCAGCGGGGGTGTGTTTTATATGTTCACAAGAAGAAAGTTTGGATGGGATATGAAGCAGTTTAGCTACTTCCAGTTCACGGATGTGCTGATCATCATTGTGGGTAACGTTGTTGGAATACCGATACTGAAGCAGGTTAGTATGGGGATGCATTCTTACATGAAGCATGTTTTAAGCTCTCGTACTTTGTAGCTGCTACACTGTTCGGACACTACCGTAGCGATAGTGTCGATCATCAGCTACATGATCGATTCGCTGATCATGGGATTTGCAAGCAGCGGATGGATGCTGTATCTTGCCATTTCGATAACCGTGCTAAAGGGAACAGATGGCGCGGCCCTGATGACGATTTGCTCTACAATACTTCCTACCGGCGATATGGCCAAGTTCTACACCATGGCCCTTTCGTTGACGGCCATCGTACCGCTGATATCGGCACCATTGTTTACGTTCGTGTACGACAGCACCATACAATCGGCCCCGGAAATATTCAACTTCGTTTCTGCCGGCTTCTTCGGTGTGGGATTGCTGCTAATGTTGTAAGTATGAGTAGAGACTCGGACCGTTAATATAATCTTTTTTATTAGCCACTAACTTTAACTGCCCTTTCCGTAAAATTACAGTATCATAACGAATCTCATCCGACGGTTCTATCAGCCAGAATTGCTGCTTTAAATAGAAATCGAAATGGTTTCGTAATCGAAAACAAACAACTGTTTAAGCTTTATGTTTATTTTTGGAATAATTATACTTAAATTCAAATTTTTGGTTCACAAAAAATAAATAAAACGGAATTGCTATTCGAATTTCGTTTGTTTATTCACTTACTCTAACGACCACCACTGTACGCCAATCAGCTGTGGCTTGTCAAAAGGGGTTACATTCCGCTTAGCCCATTTGTTTTGATTCCCACCCCATTCCCAGCGAGTGTGTTGTGATATTGTGCAAATGGTAGTGATAAGCGGCAGTCCGAGCAGTGCATTATTACCATCAGCGATCAGCATCATTGGCTTTCGTCACGAAGTGTCTCGCGGTGCGTGAATCTACGTGCAGCAGTTGGATTGGAACTATCAACGGAACAGAGTGCGATCGCGAAACAGCCTCCTGTTGTCACCTATCTCCAATAGTAGTTCGGAGAGTGCGGTCATAAAACGCCACACTTTGGAGTGTGTTTGTGCGAAGATACCCCGTTCAGAATCTCTTTGTTTTGTTTTAAGCTGGTCAGGTTTGAAGTGTTCTTTGTAACTGCGATGCGTCATCAATAGGCACAAATGTGTAATCGGTTGTTTTTGTTGAAGGCGGGTATAAAAATAAGCACAAAACACAGTTGAAATTCTTTCCACCAAGGTCACACGGAGACCGTACGGAGTCTGTCCTGAAAGGAGAGAAATAAATATTATTTTGTAATTGAATGTAACATTATTCGACCATAATGGAGGATAGTGAAGGTTTAAGCGTAGTAACTCCGGTGGAAGATTCCGGGGCGGAACAAACAGCTGCCAACCGGGATGAAACCGAACGGAAGTATCGTTACTTAATACTTGAGCCAGCAGTGCTGCTGATATTCTTCGCCTGGAATGTTTCATGTAAGTATGCGCGTGCTGTTGCGTTGAGATGCGTAATCTTACTGTGACTTACTTGTGTCCTTTTAGCTGCCGTGTTTGCAAATCAAATCGTGTACCAGACTTGTACGGCTGCCTTTGGCAAGAATGAATCGCTGTGCGAACTGCTTGATACGCAAAATGAATCGGAAGAGATCCAGCAGCTGGAAAAGGCGGTCCAACCGTACTCGGCTAACATCTTGATGGCAAAATCGTTGGTGGAATCGATCGTGCCCGCATTTTGCAGCATGTTCATCGGGCCTTGGTCGGATCGATACGGTCGGAAACCGGTGCTGATTTCTTGCTTTACGGGTGCATTTTTAACGTACGCCATTGTGGCGCTGATAAGCTTCCTGTCCATGTACTACACGATCAACCCATGGTATTATGTGCTAGCCTCGATCACGACCGCCCTGTCCGGTGGAACTTGTGCGCTGATTACCGGGGTGTTCTGTTACATTGCCGATGTAACTCACGAGAAAAATCGCGCGACAAAGTGAGTAATCCCCCCTCCTCCAACGGCATCTCTCCGGTATACTCTCTCAATGTCATGTTTATTTGCTTCGCAATCTAGAATGGCTATCGTGGAAGCGGCTGTATTTACCGGTTTGTTGGCGGGTACCTTGAGTAGCAGCTATATTCTTCGCTGGACGAATGGTGCTACCGTGTTCACAATTGCAGCGGGGGCTGTATTTTGCGGACTAATTTACATCATATTTTATATCGAGGAAAGCATAAAACCAAACGAACTGAGTGAAACGAACAGCAAGTTCCGGGAACTGTTTCGGTTGGAGTTAGTATCCGAGCTTATACAGACATGCTTTAAGCGACGACCGAATTACGATCGTTTGATCATTTGGCTGGTAGTTTTGGCACTCGGAGCCAACATCTTTGCGATGGGTAAGCAGCCACCGGGGGAGAGTGAAGTAATGGCGCCTGTTAATGCTTTTCTCTGCGTGATTTCCTCTTTTCAGATGGGTCCCAGACAGTGTTTTTGCTCTTTTTACGCGAACGTTTCGAATGGACAGTGAAAGACTACTCGTATTACGATGCGGCCAGCATCGTGTTCATGATTTTCGGTAACACGGTCGGGCTGTACGTTATACGGAAGGTTTTCAACTTATCCGTCACTATGCTAGCCGCACTCGGGTACTGTTTCTATGCGATCAACAGCACAATCCATGGTCTGGCTTCAGAACCATGGCACCTGTACATGGGAGTAGCGATATGCTTTATGAAAGGAATCGCGGGTCCCATGAGCAGGGCCGTCATCTCCAACACGGCACCGCCTAACGATATCGGCAAGATTTTCTCACTGACAACGTCGATCGAGTCGATAACTCCGCTATTCTCGGCCCCACTGTACACCTTCGTGTACAAGAGCACTTTGTCATGGTATCCGGGTGCATTTAATTTAATCACTGCCACCGTTTATTTCACCTGCTCGTGCCTATTGATGTAAGTACTGCATGATGCCAGCTGGCTAGTGGCCCGTTTTTCATTGACCCTTTACGTACGTTTTTCTCGTTGCAGATTTGTAAGAATTTTCCAAAGTATGTATCAAACCACTACATACACGTCGATTAATTAGCTAGACAAGACAGATGTTGTAACATTTATTAGCTCTAAAAATTGTAACAAACTCACGGGAAATGGTACCACTTACTTGCATCTGTTAAGATATTTGGATTGTGATAAATAAATTATTTTAATACAGAATTTTGCACAATTTCATACTCGCACGGTGTGTTGTCCGATATTGAATGAAAGAATGTTTGCTGGGAAAGCACCAAAGAGAAATTGTACAAATTCGTGGAATATTTGCAAAATAAAACATCCTGACAAGTTTATAATACAGCATGTATGATTTTAAGTTGTTTATCAGAAAAAAAACGAAGAAATTTGAGATGTTTTTTTTTTGTCTGTTTTCCCACTTCGTACCAAAGGTTGCACGCAAACGTCAGTTGTTGATGTCTTCGCGTAGCATAAATATGGCCTCCTGTGGTTGGCTATGGTCTAACCTCTTTTGCGTGGACATTGACTTTGAGCACGACAGATGACGCATCCGACAATTGTTCGCGAGCAAGTAGAAAAACACAAGTTGCTTTTGGTTTAGAATTTGTTATTTATTATCAGTGATCGTCCCCAGCGCAGTTTGGTTTTCGATAGCACACTCGGTAACACAACGATACGGTGAGGATGAGTTTCTTTGCGAAGATATTTTCGGGGAAACAAGGCGAACCAGCGCCGACCCCGAGCGAAGCGATACAAAAGCTGCGAGACATAGAGAATATGCTCACAAAGAAGCAAGAGTTCCTGGAGAAGAAAATCGAGGTCGAGATTGATACAGCCAGAAAAAATGGTACCAAAAACAAACGAGGTATGTCCGAGCGTCACCCTTCGATCGTGGCGAGTGTGGCGAGTCCGCTAAAGCATGAGTCATGAATGTTTTCGTTTTGTATACAGCGGCCATCCAAGCACTGAAGAGGAAGAAGCGATATGAGAAACAGCTACAGCAAATTGATGGTACACTTTCGACGATTGAAATGCAACGGGAAGCGCTGGAAAATGCGAATACAAACGCAGAAGTACTGAAAACGATGAAGAAAGCTTCCGATGCGCTTAAAGTTACCCATAAGGATATGTAAGTATTGGCCCACAGTGTGTGTGGTGGGAAGCCCATTAACGATGTTGTGCATTGATGCTTTCAGGAATATTGATGATGTGCACGATCTAATGGACGACATTGCGGAACAGAACGATATTGCGAACGAGATATCCAATGCCGTGTCCAATGCCGTTGGCTTCGGTCAGGATATCGATGAGGATGAGCTGGAGAAGGAGCTCGAGGAGCTCGAGCAGGAAGAGCTTGACAAGGAGCTGCTTGGAGTTCAACCCGAAACCGACGAACTACCAGAAGTTCCCTCCACTGATTTGCCAGCCAAGGCGAAGGATAAGGAGAAAAAGAAAGGTAACTTAGTAACTGCAATCAAACTCGCCAATGCAGTGCATTCGTTTTCTCGCTTCGTTGGTTTTTAAACCGGACGTAATTAGTGCACTTCCTGTTGATTGTGTGTATTTGGCACAGTTGCTACGGAAACACAAAGTAATCAAACTTTCAAATCCCGCTTGTGTGAGCTTTGTTTCTAACGTCCACATTAGATCTAAAAAGCTTAATTTACTTGACGGAAATGTGAGGTCGCCTTCAATGATAATTTATCACGTCTATTATTACCTTTTTAGCCGCTGTCGCCGAAGAAGACGATCCAGACATGAAGGAATTAATGTCATGGGCAAACTAATTCTGACTGGATCAGGAGCAATGATAACAACCAAGAGCATAGTACTGCGGATTCTTTGCAGTCAACTTATGTTAGTGATTAACTTTTGTCAAAAAAAAACATCCACTTACGTTCATTATTTACCTGGCGTTCGATGCTGTAGGATGAAATCCGGGTTTATTATTTCGTTCCG
>AXCM01004464.1:0-20765 GCA_000473375.1 Anopheles culicifacies | reverse complement strand
ATCAAACTAGTGTTGGGCAAAACGAAACAGTTTCAATTTTTTCAGGAGAACACTATTTCAAATGACAAATGTGGTACTTCCAGTGTTAAATCAGTCTGAGCAACTTCAAACTCAAAAACAAAAACCGAATTGGCCTACTTCCACGGATTTGCATTGTATACCAGAGTATTCCGGAGTCACTCGAAGCAACCGGAGTCGATCAGAGTACTGCAGAGTCGATCGGAGCAACCGGAGTACTCCGGAGTCAATTGGAACAACCCGAGACGATCGGAGTACTCTGGAGTGGATGGAGTTTCGGAGTGGATGGAGCTCCGGAGTCGGATCCGGAGGATAAGGTCTCGGTTTTCAAAACTTGGAGTCGGAGTGTATTCGTGAATCCACTCCGGAGTTCTCATCACTCAATCAAACCTTAATTTAACATATTTAACATTTTGAGGCCCGCAAACTGAATAGAGTTTGTCAATTTTACACTCTCCTCCACTAACCCTTGGATTTCATCGAAATTGCAGGATCGAATCGTATTTTTTTCAGACCAAAACGTTTATTCCGCTTGGGATCTACAAAAGTGACTTCAAAAATGTAATGCTTTCATGCGATATACGAAAACAGACAATTTTGAAAATTCTGAAAGGAACTTGGTTCGTTGTGGCAGTTAGTCAGAAATAAATAAAATCTTTTTTAAATAATCATGTTAATCTTGTAAATGATGGATTTGTTTACGCTTTAGCATGTCTTCTCTTATCGTTTTTTGATTTGTTGTAAAAACTAACCTAACATAACTCCTATTTTTCATCATTATCGTTTCAGACGCATGTTTCCAACAGTTCGCGTTTCATTTACGGGACCGTTGCGCCAGACGACTCCTTCCGATCGGTACGTGGTGCTACTCGATATCATTCCAATGGACAGTCGGCGCTATCGGTACGCCTACCATCGTTCGTCCTGGCTGGTGGCCGGTAAAGCTGATCCGCCGCCACCCGCCCGACTCTACGCCCATCCGGATACACCGATCGGACCGGACGCGCTCCGCAAGCAGGTCATTTCGTTCGAGAAAGTCAAACTCACGAACAACGAGATGGACAAGAATGGTCAAGTAAGTGTATGAGTGAAATTTGAGACCTATCGATACCGGGCCATACCTAAGGATTGGCCGTTTGTCGTGTGCCCACGAGCGTATTACGTTACCGATTGTGGTGGGGGAAAAATGTAACTGGCGTGTTTTTAGATTTCAGAACAGCCACACAAAACTCAACCTGGCGCCTGCTGCGCTAACGATCAGAGTTGGTAAAGGGTACGTTAATCTTACACAAACAAACTCGCCCTGGGCTGCCAAGGGTTACCCTCCTAAACGTCCACACGTTGGAGGTTTTTTGAACATTTTTGGAAATCCACTAGAAATTTGATCCACTAGCTTCTCGATGGCGCTGTGATGATGTTCGATAACAGAAAACTATATATTATTCCTTCGTATTTGTTATGGCAGACATCGTTGAGATGGAAGGATCCAGGTGCTCAGTACAGTGTTGGGCTACAGGTTAAAAATATGTAAAAGGTTTTGTTGACATGTTTCAAACACTTATTGTGAAAAAAGCCTCCTAACCAAAAAGTACATCAGTCTTTAATTAGAAAAGGATAACATGAGTACTAAAAATGCACAAGCCCAATTTCCTAATCCCACTATAAACACTGTTAAACGATTGTCCAAAGTGCAAAAGAAGAGACGACAAAACTTTCATCTAGCACCAAATAAAGTACAGCTCGACTTTACGTGTGTGTTGGCTTGTTCTGTAAAAAAAAACCCCGATACTAATAAGCTAACGAGAAAACCACTTCTTCAACTACATGTTGGAACACCACCGAGATGTGTGTGTGAGTGTGATTCAACGTATCTTATTTCCATAATTTTCCAATAATCATAACTTTTCCCACTCCACACGCGCATTGCGGCAGGACGGCGAGTGTGTGAGTGTGTGGCACGTGGAACGAAGGAAAAAAAGGGCCCCACAGAAAAAAAGCCATTGGTGGCCATCAGCCAACCAATTGGGTGACCCAACCAGCTCGTCTGCTTAGCGTCGTGCTTTTTTCCTTCCCTTCACGATAAGAGGTGGTGGGAAATTATGGAGACAATTAAGCTCGGTGGCTATAAGTTATACTTAATTAATACATTTCGAGCGCAGTTTTATCCGGTAGGGTGTAGCTTTCCTTGGTTGGTCCGTGCTTAAGAACGTGCTCTGTGCGCGGGGTCCCGAAAGAAATGGGATCGAAAGAAAGTGTCAATGATCGTAACTTGCACACTTTATGACACTTTTCCATTTGACACCTTCTTCCTACGTGGTGTGAGTGCGTGGGTTTTCTTTCTTACTGCGTTGCCCCGCCACTACTTCCGTGCTACCGCTTGTCACGTCTAGACTCCACGCCAATGCTGCCAAAGAAGTCGTTGGTAGTGGTAATAATCCTTCGATGTAATGTGGTGCTCGTTTCAGTGGCGTTTTCCGTCGAAGCGCGTGAAAGGAATGGGAAGGAAAAGCTAGGTGGTGTTCGGGATACGATTTGCATAATCCTAATTTCGTGATTATTTCGTCGACCTAACACATTCGCACCTTTTTTCTCCCCGTCTCCCTCCCGCTCCAACTCGCGGTCACGTCCGCAACGCGTTGACCTGCCAGTCGAAGAAGAGGAAGCACTGGCCCAGAAATCCTCCCCAAAGCACCTTTGCGTATCGTGGTTGGGTTATTTTCTCACTGTTATTTTTACGAGCACTACTTGGACTCGTTCTCCATCTACATAATTTACTATTATTTCGATGGGTGGATGAATTATTAATGCCCGCCTGCTCGCAAAACGGCCTGACAGGCCTGGTGGCCATATTGGAGGTTTCGTTCGGTGTTTTTTTTTCGGGGTCGTTTGCGCTCCATACCGTCACGTAAACTGGACTTTCAGCGGCTTTGGCCAGAGTTGAGTGTGATATTTTGACACCTTATCACGTTCGAGGTTGTCGATGTTGCCGACGGTGGGGTAGGATGACGGTGTGGTACGAAGGACCGATAACTGAAGTTGAAAGGTTAGCCTCATGGGTTTTGGGATTCGAATTGATAGCAAAAGGGCGAAAAAATGTACCTATAGCCCAAGCGAATTTGCCGCTGATTTGAATAATTTCGCCAATGGCTTTTCATGCCCCATAATGGGATTGGAATACTGAATGTGAAACATTCGGCAGACGCCTAGGTTGATGATGTTTCCCTTACGTTTCATGCATCCCTATTTGAAGACCCAACAGCCAAGAGGTTGCCGTACCCGGTGGCTCATTAATTACCAACCCCACTGATTACCACCGGGTGGGTCTTAAATTAGCCTCTAACGGCCAACCCGTCCAGCTAGCGATTCGCGAGCTTTCGAGAGCATAACTAATTCCGCAGCCATCGCGCTTTGCAATCGAAGGCAAAAATTATGACTCCATTTGGGAGCCGGTCCTGAGCTCGTTGACAGGCGTACATCCGCAACGGTGCAATTGATCGACTGGTTTGGCATTGTCGTTGGGACGTACCCACGGCTCTGCCCAGTGTCCGGCACGGGGAGTGGGAAATGCCAGTGTCTCTACATAAACTTGTACAATTGCAAAGGCGTCGAGTTGGCGACTCGAGGGCGGCTCAGTTCACGAGCGGTTGCATAATTTGCAGATCGTTATCGGAAACACTTAATTAATCTCAGGTTTGCGATCCAGGGCAGGTCCGTACGGTGGTTAAAAGATCCGACCGGTTTCATGCCATGAGGGAGAGGGTTTTGATGAAGAAAGTACACTAGTACGTAATAGTGCTACCGCTTCTTTGGGAGTACGTGGGTTTGTGATGAACACTGGCAATATCTCGGTAGTGCTATTTGCTTATTAAATTATTCAACGATAATGTATCGTGATTATTAACGTAAGTTGAGCTTGATCCTACCTACTAAAAAGAAGTCCTTCGCAGGGTCTCAAGCGGTTGGTTAAAATGAGGGCTGTAACTGTTCTCCAAATGAGTCTTTCTCGCTTTTAAAAATGTTTTTCAATGAATGAAATCCATATGAATATGAATCCATTAATATTATTAAGTCTTATTTTAGGTTAGAAGCGCCACTAACAGGTGCAAGTTTTAGAGTTTTAGTTCAAATACCTCATACACCCGTAAGTACTACCTCTGGCAATGGAAATTATCTTACGAAAATCAAGAAGTTGGGGTACTTGGAATATTAATTTAATTTAGCCTATTTAAATACATTGAACATATATTTCATTGTAACGATGATTTTATAAACTAGTCCTTCATCCATAGTGTAGGTTTTGGTTCCGCTAGTTTGTTTACCAGCTGTTACGGACGGGTCAATTCATGTGTGGGTCGTATTTTATCAGGCAATAAATCGACATTCCTCCACCTTTCCGATTGTCATGATAAACTCCAAGAACGTTCGTCATCCGATATGAGACGCAGTGGTTAAGCGATCCAATCCGTTTTTAAATGCAAAGCTTCTTGGTCCCGCGGTGCCAAGTTTTTTGGTTTGGCGTTGTTAGCTAAGGCACGTTAGAACGGTGCTTGTAGTGGCCGATGGACAGGAGCTGATCGTGTTGCCGAGCCACCGTGGAGAGCCTGGAATCGAAGAGACCGCCCGTAGCGCACCGGAGCGCGTGGTGGGTCAGCACGTTTGGGTGCGTATTTGGTCTTGCTGTTTTTTTTTTTAAATTCGACCCAAGTGGAACGACATACTTTTCTTTCTTGTACGAACTGGCCGAACACAGTACGCGGAAAGTGGGTAGAAAGAAAGGTGACAGGAATGTGTTTGTCACACGTAACCAAAAACCACACCAAAGGGGGTGCGCGTGCTGTAGCTGGTTCGGTCTTGTTTATCTTTTTGGGCTGAAGCATTTCAAATGCCTCAACAAATGCTTCAATAACGGATTACAATAGCTATTTACATGTATCGGATGTTAGTAGTCAACATTCAATCCTCGTCAATGATACTATATTTTTTGCAAATTAGACAAAAAAATCCTAGAAGAAACGGTAAAGAATCTTAAGATATTTGATCAGTTTTTAACAAGGACAAACGTCTCATGTCAGATACACGATCTGATGATCTTAAAGATGAGCAATTAGATAGATTAGAAATATTTATCACCTTGAAAGGATTTGATCAAGCGAGATAGCATGAAGTTAGAAGTGCAAAGAAGGTGATTAAATCAATTCGGATATCGGAATACACTAAGGATACTGGAATTATTGGAACCTTTGACGGTTTAAGGGTTGAACTTTCAATTTTTTTTTTTTTTTTTTTGGTTTTCCACCTTGGGTGGTTTTTGGCTTGCCTTTTTTGGCTTCGTTGCTTTGATTTTCCTGGCACCGGGTTTTTCGTTCTTGGTCCTGTGGAACAGCCCGAATGGGATTCTCCGTCCTGTCCGTTCGATGACCGGCGTCTCGGTCTCCTCGGCCACCGAACTGCTCCAACTTCAAATTAGCGTCCTTTTAAACAACGATGTCAGGAAATTACTCCGTTGTAGTCGTCTAGCAATGGTACTCTCCTGATACTTCAAATCAGCTCCGATAACAAAATTGATATTGAGATATTAGTAAGCGGTCGGAACTTCGAAAGGTCATTTTCCTTCTTCTGTGGCCCGTGACTTGAATGTTCCCGCAAAAAAATAGTCAGCCCTGCGCACGGGGAAACGGTCCGAATGGGATTCGAACCTCGATCCTGCCTGTACGAAGGCCGACGTCAACGTCATATTCATTTTACAGTCTTAAAAGACTCCTTCAGTTAATACACGTATCCTGGCGATTGAAGTTGAAACTGTAATTAATATTCGGCCTGCACTTGTTTACAACTCTGGGGCTGTTTTTTTATTCGTAGAGCAAATCATAAAACTGTGGAACTATTAAAACTGTAAATACTGTCAAGCCTCAACTGACGAATGCTTTAGAAATGAATGAAAAGATTGTTTTATATCACGAAGGAAACGTCTTTTGGCCACAAAATCGTTGGTTAATTTGATAACATTATGGAGGTTATTTTGAGTGACGTCCAGCATTACACGATGATTCACGGTCATGGCAAGGACATCCGCTAGGACCTGTACATCAAAAACTTAAATATATCGAAGGGTCATCTCGTTTTTGTTCCGCTAGCTCTTCTCACCTCTTCCAAAATTCAGAATTATTTTAAAGTAGGCAAAAATTGAATATCGTAAGTGATGGATCTCTCAATCAAATATAAAATTATGTACTTGTACCAATTCGAATACATACTTGATATCCAGATCCGACGATATTCAACAGCACTTTGATGGAAAGCCTAAATTTGCATTGTTGTTGGCAAATTTATTTATCTCCCTGGTTAAGGTTAAACAAAAATTACCTTGAAAATATTGTTCCAAAAGTTCAAAACACAAATACATTTTTTCCAAATTCTCACTAATGAAGTTGTCCGAAAGACAAGAACGTCTTACATTAATCAATGGAAATAATTAAACCGCACTAGAATATCCAAAAACCTCGAGTCAAGAAAACCTCCACAACCGTTCGCATCATCCGGCGTGACGATAAGATAAAACTTGTAATTAAGAATGTTGAAAATGAACCGTTCTATATGCTGACAAGTTTTTCACGCCAACACTATCCCCCAGACTTGCGGGCTGTGGTCTGACGTGCCGGAGTAAACGTGTACAGCTCGTGTACGTACGTGATTGCAGACACATGCTTGTGGTGGCAGCCAGGGAATAAATTGGAACGAAAAGAAGAATCGAGCTAAAGGTTATCTCGAAAGGATGTGAGTACCGATCCTAATCAGAAGCATCTGCTGGGAGCTCGTTTTCTCTATCGGCTATGGCCGTAAGCTGATGTACTACCTTTTTCCAAAATTTAGTCTGCTTAATCATGATAAAGCAAGCACAGTTGTGGGTGCGACAGTGTGTCACAGGAGCGAGGAGCATATTCGCATTGCTCCTTGCCCAGCAATGGCGTTCCAAGCCACTGAACCGAAGCGTACCCGGCCACCGAACGAGGAGACGATCTGTGAAAAGCTGTTAGAAGAATCGATTTGTCGTCGAGTTTAGCAGTTCCCTCCTGCTTACGGTTGTCTCCTCCTGGTGCATATCCCTTCCGATGCGATCCACCAATTCCAGGGTGTTAAAGTGGGCAATGCAGCGAGCACTACCACTACTACCACTACATAGCTGAACACTCTTGCAAGAGGTTATCGCTTCTGTGGACAGTTAATCCTTCGTGTTCGCCTGCGCTCCCCAGTTTTCTGTGATGGTGGAGCGGTTGTCATGGTAACATGCTCAGCTGAAACCACCACACACTCTGTCTTTGAAGCCGAGCCTTGGAGCTGTGTAAGGAAATTCTACTCACACAGCCGCACCGCGGGTGTGCGTGATGGTGTAAGTAAGCTCCGACTAGTAGTACGCATCCTTGATTTGTGTTGGTGCCGGAGTTTCGTCCTTGTTCGTTTTGGTGGGGTTTTGGTTGCGAATGGACGATGCCGCCATGAGGGGACGCAAATTTAGAAAAGCTGATAAAGCGCGCATGTCTTCGCTACGGTTGTGTAAAGCAACCCAGCCAGTGTGCAAACACTAGCAGGGCGCGGACGAGGAGCTTGTCTCCGTTCCACGCCCGCCCAATCCCGCCCGCATGCCATTGCGTTGGTCTGCCCGCGTGAGCGTTCGGTCTATCTGATGGTGCTTAGCATAAAAATGGCTCCATCCAGCAGTGGCAGTGGTGGTGAAGTGTACGCCAACACCATGAGAGAGCCAACCTCTCCATGGTGTTCCATGGTGGCGAGGTGTTAGCTTGATAAATTAGGTACGAAACATCAGACCCTGTGCCCGTACCCACATTCGCATCCTGCCAGGGCGTCGGCGGCCCAAAGCTGGAAACTGTTGAAGTGTGATGGGTTTCCCGTTCGGTGAGCAGTTTTTCCGCTTTTTTTTTTGTTGCTGTTGTGGAGCCGAGATGGAAAATGTGCGCCCGCGCGTTTGTGTGTTGTGGGTGCTTGGGTGAAAAGTGAATCCATTTTCCAGCAGGCTTTCCAGTTGATGATGTCTTCGTCAGGATGTGTCCATCTCTCTTCCATGTACATAATTTGTTAAAGTTCGATTTAATAACGAATCCAACAGTGTAACGGCAAAGTATTGATTGATTGCGCCCTACGCTATTAGTCACAAAATGAACTGCTCGATCATAATTACCACGCAGAAGGTGCTTACAAATCGACAACCCGTGTATACGGCCGAATGTGAATCACAGCTGGTTTTAATAGTGATGCAAATCCTCCCATCACCCATCCGAATGGTGCCTGGATACGTGTCGATAAATTATGTTGATTAGTACTGTCACCGGCACAAACGGGTAGATTTTGCAGCTCGCATATGGTCCGAGCGTTGTTTACAGTCGATTTGTCGATTGCACACGTGTGCTCGGGATGTCTGTCGCAGTGTGGCACGATCGATGCTGCTCCACCGGAATGGGCCTTCGTTGTAACGTTTCGCCTTTCGGAACACTAATTACCGGGGAAATGTCTCTATAAAACATTGTCCATAAATTATGTGGGTTATCTGCTGTCGAGGTGGTCCGAAGTCGACATTCCCTTTCTGCCAACCTTTGAGCCGGTTGGTTTTGTGCTGGTGGCAGAATGGTTTGAGGTTAACTTTAATACCAGTACCAGACAAATTCTCCACGGATTCCCCAAGTAGAATATTCTATCATGCCGTTTAGTTTGATTGTCTTCAGTGTCTTCGTTTCTTGGGAGTGAGAAGGAAGGAAGAAGTGTGACTTGCTAGGGTGAATGCTCTGACCGAGGAAGTGTTTTTGGTTTCCACAAAAGCTTTTTTAAGATACCATAACTACTTCTTCACCGAAACGTCCATTCCTTGAGAAGGGATGCCTGTATGACAAAATGGAGCTTATTTACTACCTATTTACCCGTAAACAGGACCTTACAGAGTCAGTCTGCCAAATTGGCCAAGTATCACGTATTTCATGTATTTCAACTTCAAGGTGATGATGTTCCCTCATCACCTTCCCGGTTGGCAAGCTTGTAAGTGAGCAGGGATAGAATCGATCCCGGTGCATTCCACCAAGTTGGAAAATATCGATTTTTTGTGTTTATCTCTTTATTATTGATATTTGCTTTAACGATTCCACTAGCGCACGGAACAGTTTGTTCGGGTGCTCTCGGGGGGAAACATAAACCGACCGACCGCCCGACCAGCAGACCCTTACCGTCGCCCAACATTGAGCGCCATGTTTGCCCGATGTCCACCACCATTGGTGGCCATGATGGTTGTTTTTGCCGGTACGGATCGGTGCGGCTGCGGTGGAGCTCGATTTTCTCTCACTCGCTGTATCTCGTGGGGGCGATATCAATTTCATCAAATCATAATTTATGGATTGCCATTCCCCTTATAAATGGTTTATTCTCTGTTCGTCGTCGTGGTCGCCGTTTGCCGGTGGAGCAGTCTTCTTGCGCGTGGTCGTGGTGGTGGTGGTAGTTGTCGGTTGTCAAATTCATGGCCCTTTCGTCTCTGGAATATCATATTTCCTTTCGTGGTGTTAGCGCCCGTCCACTTATGGTGATTGTGTGGGTGTAGCCACGAATGATGGAAGGATGCTGTAGCCGACTGTTTTTCTCCCGTTTTGGCGCAGTACGTGCTCGATGACGATATTCGGTGTTGGCTCGTTTTAGCCTGCATGTTTTTTTTCTCTTCCTCACTATTTCGCCCTTATTTCCTTTCGATGAAATGGCAACAACACATTCTTCACGCAAGTGCGCAAACACCCATTTTGCGAAGCACTCGGTGAGTGAATACCCGGGCAGAGCAGTTATCTCGCATGGAAAATAATTTCCACCACTACCGCAGCCATTATTTTGCTGCTTCTAACTTGAACGTGAAGTTCGTGTTTTTTTTTCTTCGTCGGCACCAGTCGTAGAGCTTGTGTTGAGCTGTTTACTACACATTAAACTTTCAGGATTCATCTCGTGCTAAAAAGGATAGAATATAGAGCTTCAGTACATCCAGGGATTTTTGCATTCTTTATCTAACTATTTCGGGGTTTGTCCATTTTTAAGTTCTTCAGTTAATGCTCTTGAAGGAAATGAAAATCCAAGAGTGATTGTTTTGTATATATATACGTTTGGATTTTCATTTCGAATTTAAAGAACTTATACCGCCCTCTTTACCTTGCAACTCATCTTAAATTTTTGGGTTTGGGTCTGTAATATTGATAACTCTGAGATGGGATTCAATTTATGGTCCTGCCGTGTGTCAACCGAGTCTCTCTTTAGAGTGGTTCTACAAAATATGAAATAAATATTTTGTTAATAAATATTCAAGCAATTAAATTCTAGTGTGAAGTTTTAAGTTAATTAATTTTAATAATCATTTTTTTTTTATTTTCAGATTGTCCTGAACTCGATGCATCGTTATCAGCCCAGAATTCATCTCGTTCGACTTGGACCGGGACAAAATATCCCCAACTCACCAAAGGAGCTCCAGGAGGTGGATCACAAAACGTACGTTTTTCCCGAAACGGTATTCACAGCTGTAACGGCCTACCAGAACCAGCTGATTACGAAGCTAAAAATCGATTCCAATCCATTTGCGAAGGGGTTTCGGGACTCATCGCGATTGACCGACTTCGATAGGTAAGCCTGTTTATTCAAGTTTGAATTTTTACGGTTTTTTTGAAAGCTCTTTAATACGTCTGCTCAAACACAAGGCTCTTCTGGTCATCTGACTATCAAGTCCTTTTATGGGATAACTTGACAATACTTTATTTTTAAAACGGAGGAATTGCCTCAGTAAGTGTGAAATAAAATTTGCTTAACATTTGTCCCTTGTATAATTTCAGTTACTGTGGCATGTAAGTATTGATCCAGCCCAACAAAAAATAACTCCTTTTACCTTTTGTATTTACATCTCCGAGGCGTTATTCCCCTGGGAGAGCATAGTAACATTGTTGAAATGATTTAAGATATGTCACTTGTGTTTAAGTTAAGCTATTCTTTGCGTAACCATTTAGCCGATTATGCACTTCCTTAACCGTTGACTCAATTGTACTTGCTGTCGATTCGGTTCGGGTTCACTGTTTTGCCCCTGCTTGGCTACAGTTGGAGTCCAGTTTGCCTTGGGGGGAAGACTCCCTGGAAGGTCCCAATGCGTTCGCGAGATTGAGATGAGAAATAAAATGACGACGTTTTTCTCAGCCCGTTTGCGCTCCGTGTGCCGCTCGTCAGGCCCTGCAGCGTGGTTTCGTTTTCGTTTCACTAAAGTGTTGATTACAGAGCGGCACATTCGGCACCTTCGTAAAGCGTTTCGAGCACCACAAATAGCGCGTTGCATGAAGGCGTTGCGCAAAAACAAAAAAATAATACAGCAACAAAAAAAAAAAACAAGAGTCAGACTAGAGGAAGGCAAAACGGGGCTAAATGACTGTTAAAAGTGGTCGTAATTATTCTGACAACTGTGCTGCGCTGGCCCCCGGGCACGACGACGCGCTGCTTCGTCGTTGCTTCCCCCGGACTGACCCATCGGGCGGGAGGGCTTCCTTTGGTTGGAGTTTTGGGGCGTTGATTGCCGCCTCTTTGCAGCCGCGAACGGATACGGGGTCCGTTTCTGTTGCGTCAAAGGACGCGGCAAAAATTAAAGGCGAACGTTGGTAAACCCCCTTCGAACGCGCGTAATGATTGATAAAATCCTTACAACACCTTCCCAGGGGCATCCAAAAGGCAAAGGGCCGGTAGAAAAACGCAAACGGATGGCTGGCTGCCGGCGGCTGTTCGGCGAGAGATGGTGCACAGAGAGATAGGCCGGGCGCACGGCATTCGCATGAAGCACCCGAATGCGTTTCTGCGGGCTGCGTAGTAATTTACACGAAATTGATGAACTTCGAGCCGTAAAGCGTAACATGCCGGGCGGTAATAATTTATGACCGGGCGACCGGGCTCGAGGAACTGTTGGAGCTGGAGCGCTTTTGGGCAAGGAAGCGTTGCGACAGGAAGACTCACAAGCAGATGAGGCATCTTCCAGTGTATTGGAAGGGTTTCAATCGGGTGCAGTTGATGTAACTGACAGACAGCGAGACGCATTGTTGGCTGTAAGACTGTTGCAGTTTTGAGAACTTTTGAAAGAGGAAAAATCTAAAGAAATGGCTCCGCGACCGTTAGCACATTCTTTGGAAAGGGGAAGATTGATGTTTCGGTTGTTTGATCCTGTCGTCCTGGAGAAGGTTTGGCTCTATTCACCTGCCATTTGTCAAAAACGGATGCCTTGATATTGAAGATGTACATCGATCATGATTTTTTGGTTGGAGCTGGAATGCACTAAGTCAAGAATTTTAAATATACTTCAGAGAACATGGGAGTTTTGCGTGGTGGAGAGATTTTATGTAATTTAATTTAATTTTTCTTTTCTCAAATATATTTGACTCCGTTTTAACAATTCTCTCATTTAGACAAAGGATGTTCAAGATTATTGAATAATTCCTACAGACGCTAATTTAATAAGTGATCAATGTAAAAATATGATTATGCATTAACAGACCAAAAGTTAGTACAAAATCTTTACCCAACCGTTTAAAAGTATATCGCAATACGCATGTAGCGAACATTTGGCCAGAGAATGATTGGAAAAATGGACAAAAAGTTTGGAGTGATTGGGTGCGGTATCGGCAAAACCCTTTTGCCATAATTAAAGGGCCATCCGCCGATCGGGTAGTTGCAATGGGATGCCGCCACTGCCACTGTTCCCTTTTTTGTGCTCGCTTAATGCATCGTCGCGAAGAATGTGAGGCGTGAAACCGGAAGATGATTAGCGGTTAAAGTGCATCTCGATATGGAAACTAAAAAACAGAACAAAACAAAAAATACACAACCACCTGATTATGAGGTGGGCAACTTTGGGTCAGTGATTGGAAAAGAATGAACACCGTTCGACGATGTTGGATTCGACGTGTTGTACACTGTGCGGAGAAATAAAAGAAATTCGATGATTTTGTTTCCCAACCCATTTTAGAAGTCCTGTCAATCTAGAATGGAGCGATTTTGCAATGGTTTTGTTTGATGCGCAACTGAGAGCTTCTTCAATGTGCATTAAAGCACAAAAAAATAAACCCCATACGAACCAGCAAGTGTAAGTGAGAGAGAAATCACGGCACAAAAAAAGCAGCGAATGGTACAATTGGTCAGATTTTTCATAATTACACCCGATGATAGCAGCTAATAATTGAAGGCTCTAATTTGTTGTACGCGAGGTGTGAAGGAGTCTTCGAACGTTGGATCACATCGCGTCGGTCCGCTTCCTTGCCGGCTCTTCCATTCGCAAGTCCTTCGCCGTGGGTGCTTATCCGCCAGCGAGCGACGCAAGCATATAAACATTGGCCCCGCGCGTACGATGGTCGGCCGTCGGATGACCGGCGAACAAAAAAGGAGCGAACAGCCCTTCAGGCTAATATCATCACCAGAGCGGCATTCGAAAATTACAGGGCGGCAGATCGTGCGATCGCGGCTCGAGTGTCGTTTCATGTTGCGCCTTCGTTTCTCGCTTCTTTTCAACGGCTTCCATTGATTGGGGCGACCGCCGTACGCTTGGCAGGGAAGCGATCCTGTTTCGTGACTGCCAAAGTTTTTCATCCCGTTGCTGTGGCGATTTTGGCCGGACCGGGGCACAATCGGGAGTGATTTAAGCCTTGGAACGATCATTGCGAGCCTTCGTGGAGCCATGCGCGTCCAAGTACTCTGCTGTTTGGCATCAGAACCGTTTCCCCCCATATGCAAGAAGCCAATCGACCGAAGTTTTGCCCAGAAAAATACTCAGTAAACGCTGGCTGGATTCTGGTACCTTGATTTATGTTCAACCTATTTTTTCCCACCTGATATCTGGTGGCAGACGGAAATGGTGAGTGCAAGGTTTCGTTCTTTCTTTTTTTTCAATACATTTTTGCGATCTACAGAGAAAGATCGAAATTGATCGCTCCGAAGGCACCTCATCGTCGTAGTCAAACTGATCACGTGAATTGGTTTATGGTCGTGTGAAATTGAAAATGAAGCGAAGTTTATAGTTATTTAATAACTGATCGTTGCCTGGGACATTCGTTCGTCGTCGTTGATCGACGCACTTTGTTGGTTGCGGCGGTAGGGCCAGTGGTCCTCAGGCCAGTGAAGATATTAGCTGGAAAAAGATGATGATGATGATTATGATGAGGAGCACAATTCTTGGTATGTTGTGGGTGTGTCTGGGCTGGGAATTACTTGCAAAGAATTTGTTACATCGTTGCATGAACGAATTTCTTTTATGGTGGCTTTGAAGGCAATTCCCTTTAAGGGCAATAATTAA
Organism: Anopheles culicifacies; assembly: GCA_000473375.1. Taxonomy (NCBI): domain Eukaryota; kingdom Metazoa; phylum Arthropoda; class Insecta; order Diptera; family Culicidae; genus Anopheles; species Anopheles culicifacies. The sequence goes on along the minus strand of AXCM01004464.1, from coordinate 6,409 downwards.
ATGAAGTTCTTCTGTGAATGTGAAATTTATTGAGAAGAGAAATTAAAGTTGAAATTTTTACTTCTGTTAATATTGAAATCGCTAATCGAGTAATATTTGTTTCTCTCAGGGACCCAATGGATGCTCTCCTCTTAGAACAACATCTCCGCTCACCGATGCGCCTCTTCCCAGACCCTATGGCAATGGCCCAGTTCGCATCCACCCAAGATCCGGATGGTTCGGCACAGGCGGCCCTCTTCGAGAAGGCCCGGCAGCATCTTCAGCTCTGGGGTCGATCACCATACAGTGAGCTGCTCCTGCCCCAGATGTACCAGCGTCCTCCGGCAAACCTTGGTGCTCTCAATCTCGGACTCTGGCAGGCTACCGGGGGCCAATGGCCACCACAAATTCCTCCCGGCTTTCTACAGCAAACTGCTTCCCTTGCCGTGGCAGCTGCTGCCGGACAGAGCCCTCGCACTCCACCTCCAGCACCGCCGGTATCGAGCCCATCGCCAAATCCCGGCTCACCGTCGCCCGGTGAAATGAGAGCGAGACAGCTGGGGAATCGATTCAGCCCATATCAGATACCTCCACAGCATGTTCAGCAACCACCGACAGCCTCCAGAACACCACCAAACTAGCCTTGGACGTAGAGAGAGAGAATTCCGGTGTATATAGGTGCAAATGTAAATAGTTGTTCATGTATTGTCACAGTGTTGTTAAGATGGAAAAACAGAAACCTGTCTCACATATTGTTATTTATTTTATCCACCGAAGAGAAAAAAAAGAAATTCTAATTCTAATTAATTGAATGTAAAATTATTTAGCAAATGATACTTATTCCATAAGCTTGCTTTTCGTTTCATTGTGATGCGTAAAGTTTTTGGTAAAAAGGTAAAGTAGAGCCCCAATTTATTCCTTCCTTTTTAGGAGTGTTATTTTTGGATGAAATGGAATACTGGACATTTCAAATATATTTAATGTTTTTCTTTTATTTTCTGATCTCAAAATCAACTTTCATATTTGTGCTGATTTATTTTGTGTCGTGATTGTCATCTGATGTGTTTAAAAATTCTTAACATTCTTTAGATGAAAACTTATCTCAAACGTTGTGTTGCACACGTTTGCCAGACTCCAAAATGATAGTTTTTTAGAGATTAGTGTTTTATTTTTCGTCAGAAAGTGGCATTCCCAACAAAGCTAATCTGAAGAGCCCGCTGTTGTAAAAGCAATTCCTCATCTTTCCAAGCAAGCCACTTCGAACTGGCGAATAACACGAATCTATTTTAAAGCATCAGTTCATTTATTAGTAAAGCAGAACCCTTCAGTAGTGACGAATGGCTTTTCTTCATTAAATCTTTCAGTTTTTAAAGTAAAATATAAAATACAAAAAAAAATATATTTACTATTGAAGTGTAAAGAGCCCTTATCGCTTCTAGCATTCATTCAGCTGTCAACGGATGGTTGGGGAATCTATTTTATCTTTTTTTCCAAATTTTTAAGTCTAATTTTCCATTTAATTCAACACGATTGTTTTATGCTTTCTGCGTTTTAAAGCAAGAATTATTGTAGCAGGTGATGCATTTGTGATTCAGTATATGAGTGAGTAAATAAAAGCTTAAATTACATAACATTACATCAACACAGATTTGCATAATAATATTGTATGCAATCATGCAATAAAGAAAGAAATTAAAATTAGTTTTCAGAATTAGTTATGTCGATTATCTGTATTGATTGAACGGAAACAATGTGAAAGTAAAGTATTTTGTATTGTGTCCAAGAAAGTTGATTTATCACGTTCGGTTTCAATTTGTTTATCAACTTATCGTATTTGGATTTTCTTCTTTGGCAGATGATTGCAATGGGGAATTCTGCACAGTGTGCACAAGGTAAGTGTGGCACAAATCATGCCCAACAGGAAGACTATCCTCCCATCAATGGAGTGAATAATTTACTACGTCTGTTACTAGCGTCCATAAATCATAGCTTTGACCAAGCTTACGTCACTGTTATGTACATGTCATGAGTTTGTTTTTTTATTCCACTCTCGGTACGATTGCATTTCTATCTTCTAACGCTTTCTTTCTTCGTGAGCCTCTAAGGTATTCCGTAGGTCTCATTCTTAAAGCATGATGTACAGTTTTGTGTTCTGATAGAATTGCATATACCTTTCCCCGAGTATATCTAGATAGACACTGGATAGAACCGGCAAACGAGCATCAAATGACGCGTATCATCTTGGCCACGCGACCCAAAGCTGGTGCATCAGTGCGCATCCCCGAAGGGTTTCCTTCACACACGAACACAGCACGACGGGGAAGGGTGCCCATCCGCCAAATTAATCGTAAGGGGTGACTCTCGCCCGAGGATGGGCCGATGTGGCTTGTGCCGTGTCCAATAAATATCATTCGATACGCGTTCGATCTGCTAGCGAGTAGCTGCTTCATTTTGTTGAAATTCAATTTAACAGTCTTAAGGGATTATGCGACCCGATGGGAGCGAACATCTTCCTTGCTGATTAGTCGTGACTATGGTGTCACGTGTGCGGCTAACGGTGGATGAGACACTAAATTTACCGAAACAAAAAAAGCGTATGTGGTGGCGTGAAATTGCATCCAAGCTCATCAGTCGCTGCAAGTGCTGCAACGCGTTGGCGCATCGTTAGTGCGTACGCGCGCGTGTTGCAATGCTATGCATTCTTTAAAACACCAAACTATCACAACAAAAGTGCTCGAAATGGTGCGAATGACAACGGTGCAATCAACGAACAGATTCACTTTCATGCTACAGAGCGACCACGCTGCTCGCCTGTAGGAAATGGGATTGTGCATTGTTAATTGTCACCTTCGTCAACGGACGGGTACGGGTAATGTCCTGCAGCAATCACGAATCGCAAACGAAAACGCGACCCGGATGAGCCATTAGCACCGCATTGCAACACTGAATGAAGATGACGCGCAAATGGACACGCAGTAAAATGGACGGACAAAAAAAAAAACCGTAACGCAATGCAATTGCACTCGCAGCGGAATGTGACCGGTGTGGGGCAGCGTGTCAATTTATCATTTTTTCCTCACCATTTAACAGCGCAATTGACCGCACAACACTTTGTTATGAGAATTGGCTTTGTGGGGCGAAATTGTGCAAATAGCATGCATTTTCACTCACTTGAGAACTCAATTAAAATTGGCAGTAGCGTGGGCACTTGATGAAGCTTTTATGAGAGGAGTTCTCTAAGATAAAGGATGCAGGTTTTTGAATATACGGAATAACATTTTAATTGTGCTTAATGAGGTGTTTTATGCGTGGTCTTGTGGGAAGAGACTAATAGGAGCATTATGGCTGTAAGAACATTTGGCAAATCTGTGTTTTGAGGTCTCTATTGTTGAGCGGATAGAAGAGAAAATTGCTCTTTTTATTCAACTCTACTCCTACCAAGACAATCTTTACTGAATGATGTTTTTTTTCCTTAACTCTTAGCCAGTATCTTCTTTTGCGGCCAGTATTCTGTCAATTATAGAGTAAACCATAGTATAAAACCATGTCGATTATGGCTAGGTCGCAATTCCATTTCCAAATATCAGGATCGAAGCTAATTGCTTGGTTTGTAAATTCTGGACTTCAAAGACAACTTGCGTTACGAAATTTACACATCAATCCAATGGAATAATTTTAACTTGAATTTCCCTGCAGGAGCACTACGACCGTGCAAAACGATGAATTTCAAATCTAATCAAACGACTTTTTCGCGAATAATTCCCTATTAACCACTATGTACCACTACGGGGCAGTCCGATGGTCGAGGCGATAATGGCGCAGGTGTCACACGACTAGATCGGGATTCAATACCCATCCGAACCGTTCCCCCGTAGTGAGGACTGACTGTCCAACTATGTGCAGCAATTAAATAATCAACTAAGTAAGAAATGAGGTAGACTAATAGTTACCATTATTTTATAAACAAATACCAGCATTGCTTCATTTAAAACAATAAATAATCATTTATTGATGTATACAATTTTCAATTTCCTTTTAAAATATGGATTCCATAGCATAGCTTTTCAGGATACCGGAATTCTGTGTTGTCCTTTCGTAAAATTTTCTTAACCTGGTTTATCTATTTCGATTTCTTTATTTTTCTCTTATAATTATCGTTACAATTTTTTGAACTTGCATTTTTACATTCTTTTTTGCATTATTTTTATATCTTTGGTAAGTGAGTGATGTTTATTCTATGTTACGCATATACAGGACTTATAGTTCATAATTACTTTTTTATGGAGCTACTGATGTGCTATTCTTAGCTTAGTGTCTCTCGAATTTCATCATTCGTTTTGCCAAGGCTAAATATTAAATGATCTTGTCTAGTTAACCATTTTTATCCTGGGAAAAGATGCTTCTAATTCAATGCCTCATGTACTGCCTTATATGTATAATCAGCGGCTTTTACAAAATGGATCATCAAGTGCAAATAAAATAAAATCCTTATCCAAGCGAACCATTACAACTGAATGGTCATTTTCTGTGCGATTATTTAAAGTTCTATCGAATTGGTATAATTTGTTTTTCAAACATAATTGTGTACTTTGTTTCCAACGTAAAACGGTATTTTTCATCATTGTAGTGAAATATATAGATGCAGAATAAGCTTGAATTGTTTCCAGATATAATTCGATTACCAGCGCTTTTTCTTATTTCACATTTTGCCTGGTAATAAATTCATTGAATATGTAAAGATTTTTCCTAAAGTCATAAACTACTTTACATAAGTAAATTAAGCTCTTTAATGCTGAAAAAAAAATGCATAATTAGGGTTACCAAACTGAAAAAACAAACTAAAGGACGATAAGAACTTCACATGTCGTCCTGCAAAATGTCCAATCCTTCTGACTGAACCGGTCCAAGAGGCACAAACAAAAATTGTTTATAATATATGATTTTTTAATTACAGAAATAAAAAAAAAACATTTTAATAAATAAAAATTTTTAAATTGGAGAAAACAATATTTTGAAGTAAATTTTTCGTTGATGATTACTAATTGATGGAATTTTACATTTTTTATTTTTATTCATTTGGAAATTGCATCTCAGATACATGGATTGATAAAAATAATTGACTGCCTGACTTTAAAAAAAACTTCCCTAACACTTTGCCGTACTATGTATGCGTCTCCCAAAATTAGCATTCGGATTTATTTCAAAACCAATCAAACCCATCCACTTGACTGTACATTCGGCTTTAGTTCTGTCGCTGTCAATAATTCTTGACAAAATGGTAACCGTCAAACCGTCGGTGCAACGTTTTCGACTGCACTTCCATCACGCGGGCATTCCGATTCCCTGTACGGCACTCATAAACTATCAAAGCCAAACAGCAAAACCAACCCACTCAGCCCACCTCACCCGATCGCCGAATTTGAAGTCCGGGTTTCCATTTCATTGCGCCCAAAATTCAAACCTAATTCGATTGACATTTCATCCCGTCTGCTTTTAACGAATTGACACGTTCGCCGAGCGAAATGAGTGAGCGTGAATGAACAATGCAGACGAGCGCCTAAGTGGCTATTTTGGGGATGCATTTTTGCCAACCGGACACAAACACGCCAACGCCCAACGGAGGCTGTTAATTCCATGTGTACATCATTGTAGAATTTGTTTTGTCGTTTTTTCTGCACTGGACATGTATCCCACGTAGGAGGGAATTAGAAAAAAAGTATACATCAAAGACAAAAGACAAAATGCCACCACACATTGATGCATGGGCAACAGAAAAAAGAGCTTCATAATTCGAAACAAAATGTAAAAAAGGACTAAATAGCGGCTAGTTTGTTTGACAGAATGGCCTCAGTACATTGAGTGTTTCTCTTTTCTTTTTTTTGTTGATGGCCTGTTATGGATGGTGGAAACGGATACGAGACACAAGCTGCAAGTGTCAAGTTTGGGTCGGTGCATCGTCAAAGCTAAACCTCGCTGGACAGGACAGGGGTACCTTGGCGATGGAGACAAGTGCGGGACCTGTTTAGGTCGGCCGCCAATGAGACAGACAGGTGTGGAGATTTGAGTTGTTTCGATTAAACCGAACCAAATGCGTTGTTTGCTGCTGAATTTCTCGGACCGGCAAAGTGCACGGAACGGGAGGATCAACGAAAAGGGGGCACCGTGTGGAAGAGCAATGAACAACGGGACAAAACGATCCATGTCCGTTAGGATTAATTGATATAGATTAAAAGGCCCCGATCCCAAACTCAAAGCGATAGACACTTTTGGAGTGGTTTGTCCGTCCCCGGCCGACTGGCCGGTGTAGTTGTCAAATGTCGGAGCAAACGTTTTGTCCTGTTTCAGGTGCCATTTTTTGTCAGCTTCATTATCCAAATAATGTGACAGTTTTAATGGATCCCGAGATCATCCTTTGGCAGGACTTTGGCAG
>KI423739.1:0-20118 GCA_000473375.1 Anopheles culicifacies | reverse complement strand
GGGCTCTGATGATTAGAAGGTAAATCTCTTTCATCACTTACAGTTACCAAATTTGAAGAAGTTGTCATGGAATTGAGGGTAGTAAAGGGCGAATCCTCATGGACTCCCCAAAAAAATGAAGGTCGGAACCTCCACCAGTATCCATACTTATCGTATAGATCACGAGGTCCACGATAGGTCCGGACCAAAATCTCATCAGGAGCGTCCTCTTTCTACCTACGGTCATGGAAGCCCCAGAGTTCAACGCGTGTCTTCGATGTTGATGACTCCTTCAAAGGGAATGTTGGTGTCATTATGCAGTAATGGAATATTTTCAGGCGATTTTTTCTAAACATTGAAATAAGTGTTGCAAAAAGGAATTCTTAGTATGTATAAAGATTTATGCTATTCATTGCATGTGATTGGACCGAAAGGAAACAAGTGTTGGGACATATTTAGTAATATTTAGTAATAGAAAAGTTTAAGGAACTACATACACATGTTCCCTTAAATAGCTCAGTATTAAGAGCTTATTTCTTCCTGTGAGAGGAACACAGACTAACGCATCCGTAACCCTAAAGAGAAAGCAATGAGATGCATGCAAACCCCTTGCCACGTGTTCTCCTTTGCGGAGCAGCAATTCCATGCAGGGAAGGTTCATTGTGCAACGGTCCTGAACGAGTTCTGTGCTACCGCCGGCATATTCACCCCTCCCTCCAACCCTCCCAGAAGGCACCCTCTCTCTCGGCCCTCTTTCGCCTGCTGTGTACGAAGGACACGTACGTGAATGTTTTGTCATCCCGCGGTTGCTTCCAGCTCTCTCTCTCTCTCCCTGCCTGCCTGCCTGGCAGTAATTATGACATTTATATTATTTTGTCATTAATTTTAATATAGTTCCCCCTTCGGCGTTTGGGTTGTGCTGCCCGCGGTATGGTTTGGTGTTCCTTGTTTATCTTCCATTTCGCTTTCCTTCCTACTTCCTGCCGTCACCACACACACACATAAGGGGTTTAAAACGATGCTGCATGAATGCACGGCCTCGGTGGAAGATAATAATGCCCAAGCGTACATTCCGGCAACCATTTGCGTTTGATGATTGCGTTGTCGAAACGAGTAATTTATCAATCAGCATGCACACCCAACCGAAACTATGGAGCAAAACATAGCAAACCTTCCCACGTGTGTATGTCCTTCGATTCGAAACAATTAGAGCGATTCGCCACGCTTCGATTCGGCGATCGGTTAAATTCAATTTTGCGAGATGAAAATGATTTAAAATTAATTACCAACATCAATCGAAATCGTGGCCATACACGGCGTAATGAATAATTCGATTTGATCGCGTTGTTGTACGGGGCGAAATCAATCAAAGTGAGAAAAATTAGCTAAAAATCATTTTAACTCTAGTAGATAACAAAAATGCCAGCATGATTTGTTCGTTTCATATGTAAATTAGTTTCGGCTTTTTTTTCTTCTTTCATTATTCATGATTGATCATACGCATGGATGGAAATTGTTTAACATTTAAACATTTTATTACCGTAGCCAAATACGCGCCCTGTGTTCTAGCGAAACAATTTACAATCGATCGACCTTCTTTTTTTTTGGTTTCCGTTCCTATCATTCCGTTTATGTAAACTATTTCACTTTCCGAAGCAGAAAACAGGCCCCATTGGGTTGGTACGGCAGCATTAGCATTCGGATTGGTGGTTCGTGCTAGTCGCTACTCCATTTGTCACATTCCCGCGGCCATTTGTGCGAATGTCGGTCGTTATCGTGTCACGTACCGGTCGTAACAGTACGCCCGGGAAGGAAGCGCATTTGCTTAGCATAAATAACAACGCGACCGTTGTTGACTTTGTCTGGCCGTTTGCTGTTGTGTGTGTGTGCATGTTGAAGCGTTTTGCTGTAGGGGGTGAATACATTTTTCAAATCACACCATACTTTCCAGACAATATTTTTTCACTCCCCCTTCCAACCCACCCGTCCGCCACACCCTGGGACTGGAGGCTGTGTGCTAGACTGTAGGCGGTTCTGGAAATGTTTACCATTGTGATAAAATGGAGAGGATTTTTCCGACTCCATACTAATCAGGTTCGGCATATTGTTGTATTTTAAAACACACGAGTATCGAGTACCGATTTTTATTTAAAAAAAAAAGAACGAAACATCAATGTTTGGCTGATAAACATAGACTTTCGGAGAATATTGTCCATAAATAGGATGGATAAATAAAGCGAACAACAGCGAGTGTCTTATCGGCGAACATTCCAATTCGTTCGACTGAATCACGTACACAGGGTCTCATTGTGTTTAATTTAATTCAATAAAGTTTATAATTATGTATTGCCTTTGTTGAGCCAACTTAATTTTTCTCCTCTTTCATAAAAGTCTCTTCATTTCCAATTTTAATTCATAGTAACATGTTATATCAGTAATGAAGAACTCGTAATTAATAAACTTGAAAACTATCATAAAACTATTATGGAATCACGACCTAAGCATGCAAATTCAGTTCAGTTCATGCGTAACATGCCTCCTCTGTCCATGTGGACGGCCTAATAAGGCCGTTGGGACTAGAGACTACGCAAAGGGCTCTTGGATGACACTATGTCTTCTCCATCACATAGTGGGCAAAAAATCTACTAATATGAAATGTAATTATAAACGTTTTGTAAGTTTAATGTAAGTTTAAAACGTTTTTTTTTTACTCCTGATTCTAGGAAGAAACTATGAAGCATTTATACATGGGGATAGATTTTTGAATAAAATTCCTTAAAAAGTTGTCTAAACCCGTCTTGCTACTCACTAGAACTTTATGTAATGTTATTCTTTTCATATTATTTCTTACAAATATTATAATAAGCAAATCGATTACATTTAGCAGAAGGAACAACGTTAAAGCATGGAAATATACCGTTTCACGCCAGTGGCAGATCAAATAATCAATGGAGTAATCGACCACCTTGATTCCCTGAGTTTAGAGGTTAGAGTCTCTGGTCTTCAAATTTATTTCAGAACAGCATATTCTTCTTCCAGATTATTATTATTTTGAAACGCTCCACAGTACATTAAAAGTGCGGATTAGTATTGGGTCGCGAGCGAAAGAGCTCCCCTCATCGCTCCGCTCACTTTAGTGAGTGCGCTCTGCGCGCTCCTTACCAAAAATTAACCAGCTCAGCAGTAAGCGAAAAGAGCCCGCGAGCCTGGTGAGCGATGTGAGCGAAAAGCGCCTGCGATCGTCGCGCCACGTATTCTGTATCTTCTTTTGCTATCGCGCTCACGATAGAATTCATACGAGATAATCTATAGATCGATTGAAGGACAGCAAAAGATATTCGCGTGAGAATTCGTGCGCTTCATGTTTGACACGCTCCATCTACTCGTACGCTCAAGGGCTCGCGAACTCACAGAGCTCACCGGGCTCACCGGGTTCTTGAAAGCGAAATTCGCTCGCTGTGGAGCTACCGTTCGCACACCGCTCACCGAGGTGCTCCGCTCATTGGAAATGTTTACTTGATCCAACACTAGTGCAGATAGAGGCACTTGCACGATTGCAACGATTGATTTTATCAGATTCAAAGCAAATGTGATGGGCCTTCTTACTGATGTTGGGGACCCAATCTTTCAATACGCTTTAAGCCTTCAAAGAGCAATGCATTCTGTCTCCTGTGTATCCAATTGATTTTTTTTCTAAATATTGTTTTCATTACCAATAAAACTGCATATTACAGGATATTTCACAACTTTTCCACATTAAAGACATACCTCAAAGTAACTGCAGTTTTTAGATGGTTATTCTCGAATTGAACGTCAAATTATACGTGATTTTGATGGTTTTTTGTTTCCAAAACTATAAAAGTATGTTAATAGCATAAAAGTTAATAGTACTATGAACATTAAATTTTCTTTCAAAATCCTGCAAACACAAAGAGTTATAATATAGGTAAAAGGTACATCAGCATCAATATCTATGTTGGTTGAACCCAGGGCAGAAACCTTTTCTACCGCAGATTGATATAATTTGATATAAAATGTTTAAATTATGTAAAGCTATTGTATGACGATACATTTTAAAGTTAATATTACAAGAACAAAATACATATTTCATACAAGACAAGAGCTAGGAACCCATGTAGGAGCATCCCGAAATGCGTTTCCGATTGACTTTTCGCAATCCTTGCTCTTGCTCCAATGCCACACCGAGTGCCATGTTACTGCCATAAATAAAATCATGCCGTGTGGATGTAATTTCGTGATAAATGCTTTCCAGGGACGTGTTTCGTTTTTTAGAAGGCACACGTGTAAGACACAGCCCGTGCGGGTAGTTCAAGATTTTGGTGCGAGCGGGATTGCTGCAGTCGAACTACTTTTTCGACTCTTTGTTGAATCTCCTCTTTAACTCTGCGCCCGACGACTGATAGCCCTTTCGTGGTACGTGGTTTGTGGTCGTTTTCCTTTCGAAAAAAGAATTAGCCAACTGTGCACGCTTTTGCCTGCCCGCAAAAAAGCCAACGGCGGCGGGTAGTGTCCGGGCAATGCTGCAGAAAGGCCATAAAACAATAAAGTACATTTATCTGGTGAATTCGCGTGTACGCAGTAGTTGCATGTGTACCATTCGGAGACGACGTTCCATGCTCCATTCCGATGATATTAACCGCGTGGCCTGACAGCAAAATATGACAACTGCGTGAGCGTCCTGGTGGGCAATAGGGTGGTGGTGGTGGTGGCCCGCATAGGTGAACTAAGCAAAAGTGGCCAAGCACGAACTGGCACGAACGTTCACCACGTGGATGGCATGAAATGGTTGACGCACCATTGCGTTACATGATCGGATGATTGTCCACGGTTTATGCCCGGTTTGCGCTGACTAGCACCGGCTGCCAAAGGGGCAACAATGTGGCGTTCGTTTCCCTTGTGACGATGGTGATGAGAAATAAAAACAGAAATACACACATTCTTAGCCTCGTTTTGCTGGAAGCTTTCGGTTTTTACTATCGCATCCCCATCGTATGCTTCTCGCGTGCAGGCTCTTCCGGCTGGCTGCACTCTCATAACATTAGCACCCTTCGGTCGCAGCGTGTACTGTCTCGCACGGCCTCGTGCTGACATTATTTGATAACAGTGCGAAAGTGAAACAAAAAACAATAAAACAGGAATGGCGCGGAGTATGTGCACATGCCGGCGGTATTCATCGTATGAGGGCCATCGTTCCCCCACACACGGGAACGACCATTTCCCGGCCACGCCGAGCCGAACACCAAGAAGAGAGAGGGCTAACATTAAACGCTAACGGATAGCAGCGAAGATGCTCCGATGGCCCAGTATTGGATGGCGTACTGGGTGGCAAGCCAGACGTCGGGGTGTGGTTTTTCTGTTTTCAGTTTTCTTTCCTTCCCGCGGCCGCAATCAAAGCGCAATCGCGGAAAACTCAGCACAAAGTGGCGCACAAAGTAAGCGAACAGGGTGGCCACAAAACTCACAATGTGTGTCGTGACGCTGAAGGCCGCGTTATTGTATTAAATAACATCCTCCCTCAACTACGGATGATGATTATGATGTAGCACGGCGTACAGTGGCCAGGGTGCTGCGTGTGTGAGGAGCCATGTTCAAGTCGATAGGAACAGGAAGGTAGTCGGGGCTGCACAATTGGTGGGGTTTGTAGATGGAATTAACAAGTCTCGTAGTCGTAGATTGAAGGGTAATTGGCATTGTGTCTGTTATGATAAGGTGCACACAGAGTGCACCGCGCGTACAGTCGTCGTCGGTCTGGCATTTCCGCATCAGTGGGAGCTGGAAAAATGTGCAAAGCAATGTGACATATGCAATGGAACATAACTCAGGTCTGGAATTGATTCGAGTTCCTTTATTTCTTAGGTGATGATGATGGTGTTCACTGTTAACCTTTACATTTGATTGAAGAATTAAAAAATAAAAACTAACAGATATTAGACCAAAATTTGATGAAGTCTAGTCTTAAGAGTCAACAGTTCTCACATAAAGTGGATTCTTTTTTTTCATCTGAAAGCTTAACTCCAGACAAAACCCTATTGAAAATAAGGGTATTTTATAAAAAAAATATTACAATTTTATGGCTTTGAAGGCTCTATCCTACTTTTTGGTGTTATTGATATTCCTACTGCAGATATTGACACTTCTACCATACTGTTAATTTACAATAAATCTAACTACAATGTGAACGTAATGAAGGAAGATTGTTTAAGGTTTTCCATTAAACCTGCTTCCGAAAAACCATTCTTCCTATGTGTCTGAGCTCTTTGACAGCTTGTGTTATTGAGATTAGACGAGGACACTCTTGAAGATCGTTGCTGAAAGTATCCAATGCAATTATTAAAAAAATCTTGAATAAAGAGATTTAGTCCAAAGAAAAAAATATATCTGGAAAATATATCTGCTATATCGAGGTACATTAATTTATTATTAAAACTCTTTTAAATAGCAATTTTTATTTGATTTTCAATCTCTAGTAGAATTACTAGACTAGACTGACTTACTCTAAAATATATTTCCGCTAAGGATCCAATGCAATAATGCATATCGTGTTTGAAGCCCTTATTACATTACAAAAATAATTCCGGAATTTGCCTGTCATTTCTGTTTTTTGACACAAAGTTCTGCCTGCCAAGTGTAATAACACGCTAGGAAAAGAGAACAGAACTTTAAGTTAAACCTACGTTTATATTTAAAATAACAGCGTTTAAAACAGCTAAATCCATGCTTTAATGTGCAGGATTTAAGCTACAGAGCCAAACAATAACTTGTTTATGTTTTTACCTTCAATTTAACACTTTGGCAGCCGGATTGCCCTTCTTGACAGAAGTTACATTGGACTAGACCAATTCATTTTTCCGAGAGGCGGTAACTTCTGTCAAACGTGTTTTAACGTGCCAATTGCTACTTTCAACCGTAATGTACTAAGGGCTTAAAGAAGTATATTAGCCATAAGTAATAACTGGAAAATATATCTGGGATATTGAGGAACTTGAATTTATTATCAAAAGTACTTTAAATCGTTTTCTTAAAATTAATATCTGATCTGATATTTCTGCAATAGTTCAATTCCACTTTAAATGAAGCCATTAGCGGCTTGTTGAAGATAATTAATTTATTAATTTTGTATTACTTTATTAATTATTTAATAATTAATTTGGGCGATCTAGTGGCCGAACTGACAGGGGCGCTGGTCTACAAAACAGCAAGACCTAGGATCGAATCCCATCTGTTCCTTTCCTGTATAGTGAGGACTGTGACTATTTAGAAGAAGAATGTACTATTAAATTTACTTTAATTAGCAACTTTGTTTTTATTAAGATTTGGGTTTCTGTAAAAGCTAGTTGTAACGAGAATACATGTAAAAGCTCTTAGAGATCTTTTCTAAAGATCTATGATTATAATTCATTTAAATATTCGATATTTTCATGAAAGTCCTGAGCTCTATCACACCTAGCTGTGTTGAGAATGGACAACATCACTCGTGAAGATCTTTGTTTTTAAGATCCACTGAAATAACGCAAAAACTATCAATAAGTTCCATTAGCTTCAAGATAAAACTCTGAAGCATGTCCGAGATATTGAGGGAAATTTATGTTTTTATTCAACCTCCATTGAATTTCTAATATTTTGGCAAAGATCTTGAGCTCATGTTATCGAGGATAGACGTGGACACTCTTCATGATTTTTCTGCCAGTAGGGTCTTGTAGAATAATAAGGCATTCAAAGTAGTCTCGGAGTACAATGCGAAATAAGATTGACTTTTAACATAACAGTACACATTTAAGACCACTTTCAATACCACTTATCTTCGTAAGTAAAATATAATCAAATCGCAATATACCACTCCATAGAAATGTCAAATCGGGACACACAGTAAAACGATAAACGACGCTCGAAATTGTTATACTTTAATGAAATTAAAAGCAACATAACATTCTGTGCTGTACATGAAACACCAAACCAATTTAATCTTGTTGAACATCTGAGAAATGAGTTCTCTCCTATCCCCGTTCCCATAGGCCAGCTACATGCGCACACATGGCCGGCATTCGAAAGCGATGGTTTAATAACACTTTCTTTAAAAAGAACCCGGTAATTAAATAAATGCAATGCTTATTGCAAAAACCTCTTTCACCCGAAGGTTCGCGCGTAGTTCGGGACCGATTATGCCATCTGTTACTGTACCCCCCTAACCATGGCTTTCGCGGCAACGGCCGGCCAGTAGTTAAGCATGATTGCGACAACTTAAATGCTCGACATGAAGCGAAAGAAAAGAACGCTCTCGGGGGCCCATCATCATGTGGCCACTTACTACTTGAGTGCTGGGTTGAAAAACTACAACCAATCAGGAAATGGCATTCGCAGGGAGTTAACTATCCGCATCCCCAAAAGCTGTTGTTGGATGGTTTTAGCTCAATTACAGGGTTTGCGCGTAAGGGTTGCAAAATGGTGTGGAGGTTTTGGAGAGCATTCGCCTTCCAAGCGAATGGAAGATGAGTCAGACATGCAGCTGCTTCCGCGTACACTTGATAATGATGTTCTAATGTTGTCCATTCGTTGCATTCTTTGCATTTGCCCCACACTCCCAGGGAAACCCTTCGCAGGGTACATTGCACCCAGGCTGCAATTACGCCACTCTCTGTCCAAGCTTACCCAACATTACTATCGCCCTGGAACACGGCGTTGTCGTCAATGCACAATTAGCTGTCGATTAAAAGCACTCGTTTCTATGGCTGCGCAGATGTTCGAAGCCACTTGCAGCGATTGAATGTGCCGCGCCGTGTTCTAGAAGACGTACCACCGTACCGCAAACCATTCAGAAAGGGAAGCCATGCAGTAAAATTGGTGCCATTGTTGTCCACAGCTACGACATGATAAATTGAGTGCGAGTCTCTTTACTCTGTCGAATTATTTATTCAGTACACCGCTGCGAGCAGGGGGAAACGCGCTACAAAGGGCTTCCTTTTTGCTGTCGCTACGAGGTGGAAGCATTGGAAGAAAAATGTAGCTCGACAACAATCATCGATATTTTGTCACCGCACACATGTGGTCTGCGGGCCCTCCGGTACCATGGCTGGTGGCCGGGAAGTATAAATACCACCATCGCTGGAATTACATTACGCAAACGTGCGTTTGATAGACAATGTCAACGATGCAGCCTCCAGCACTGGAAGCCGGACGCAGCTGATTTCGGGAAGTATTAATATTCGTTATTAGGCAAACGATCGGGATAGCAATCAGGAGGTACGATATTAAACACTGTCCTAACACTCTCGCGTTTTGTGGGTAAAATTATAGCGCAAAAGAAAGCCCGGAAATTTAAAACGCACATCGGTGATGTGCGCGCTGGGAAAACTAAAACATGTTCCCACAGGCAGGCAGGCATGACAGTAACACGGGACCACGGACCGGCGCTTGTGGGCGTAAATGTGTCGTGGGGGAATTGTAATTTATGGAAATGCATAACCGCAAACGAATGCCGTACCGTGCGTGCATGACGTGCTGTGTGCGTATTGGGGGAAAAGAAACGTTTAATGGCCGCCCGGTCCCAGTAGAGGCGGAGTGCAAATTTCCCGCGTGCTGTCGAATAACACATTGATTAATTGAAGCCTTCCTGGGATTGGGATGACGTTTTTGAATGATAAGCGAAATCTTGGAGAGTTGTTGGAGGGAATGGAGAGTGGAATAAATTATAAAAATGTTGCGTCACATGCATGGTTGGTTGAATTCTTGTCAGAATGGCATTAATTACTCCCATTTTGAAGATGTTAGGATTTCTCCTCATTATGCACTGTATAATATGTATTGTTCAGCAACAGAAAATTATTTCAATGCAGGATAATTTTGGGATGTCACAGAGGCATTTCAAAGTAATGTCATCTGAGTCAAAGCGTTGTCTTCGATATACGCACGTCTATTTTGACCATTTCTTTTTCGAGAAGAAGAATATTCGAGTCTGATGACTAACAACTCTGGTGATGATTGGAGAGATCTCTCTTATCAGCAGTTTATACATAAATGAGTATTGAGGAGTGGTCCTATAACTAAGGGGAGAAAGGCGCTGATGTTCACACTGGGCGAGACTGGGAAGCAATTCTCATCCGAGCCGTCTAGCCTTATGTTGAGGATTTGAGGTTATCAGACCACACAACACCAGGAATCAGACAACTTAGATTTATCTGAGCTGAGAACACAACGAACTTCGATTAATATTTTGACTCCAAACTGAAAGTCCGGACACTTGAACGTATTGTCTGTACTCGCAATTTTAGGTATTCTACTCGATAACTGCCTTAGTAGTAGGTTCCACATCCAATCGCCAATTTGCAGAGCAAACCAAATGATGGGACTCTTGGTGTCTTGGAATTCTTCCTAAGAGTTATAGCCAGCGGCGTCTTCATAATAATAGAAATGGAAGCAAACAAGAAATGTAATTAGAGTTCTTCCTTTGAGATAGATGTCCTCAGATAACTCGTCTACCATACCATGCTCTAGAGGGTTGTTCTAACATCTTCAGATATTCTCTTCTACATCGGTGGTTATAGAACCTCGAGAGGTCTTGACCTGCCATTTCTGGCTTCCGTGTTTTTAATATATCCGCAACAGTATAGTCAATCCTGCGTACGGCGGAACGGCCCGAAAGGAATTCGAACGTCGGTACTGCCCGTTCGAAGACCGGCAGCACTATCTCCTCGACCAGCGAGCCGCCCCCAGCTATTCTCAGTTGTTTATAAAATCTTTCTACTTTATTTTTGTATAAGGCATTCTTCACAACACTATAAACACTCCTAAAATATTAACCTTTATAAACTTTTTGGCATTTGTGAAAGCCCTTAGATCACGACACCTATTACATGTTGTGTGTTTTCGGAGTAATTTCGGACAAAGCGACTCCCGCGAATTATAATTTCATTGAGATTTATCTACACTGCAGTATCAATACGATTAGAGATGGGAAAAATCACTCTTTTCAAAGAGTTGAAACAGAATGCAAGAGTGGTTATAAAGATTTGAATCTTTGACTCACTCTTTAGAGATTCATGAAAATATATTGCTCTAAGCCAACGCGTTAATTACTCTTTTGCGTTTCAATTCATTTCCACTCTTTATGTCGACTAGTGACCCACTCCTTTTGGTTTCAACTCACTCTTACTACTTTTGGTTTCAAATCGCTCAATATGAGTGAATAAGTGTGCACCTAAATGGCAGGGGATTTGAGAAATTGGCTAAAATCGAAGGAAATATTGATAAAAAGATATATTTATGATATGAAAAGGGATATCTTCATAACATTGAGAAAGTCTTGGGTCAGAGGTCTAACAAGCCTAGAAAAACACTAGTCGGCATAGAGCATGAGAGTCATAAAAACTCCTAATTCTGAGTTAAAACCATCAACTCCTTTGACAAATATAACTCACTCACTCACTCTTACTATGAACACTGATATTTATAGACTCCAAACAGTATAAGCAAACTCCGAGGTTTGAATTGTGAGTAAACTATGGCTCTTCTCCCCCAACAGGTCTTACCTTTCAATTTCTAGCTTCCATGACTTGATTTTTGTCGTAACAGAAGTCAGTCAGATATAGGTCATGTCGTACGTAAACTGGACTCATCAATGATTAATCCCAAGTAAATAAAGTACTCCGTGTGAGTAGTATACCAGATATTATTCAATTTAAGACCAACTTAAACCCAATATACAAGATTATTTCGAAACATTAAATTATTCTTAGTAATTCCTAAATTCTCAATCACTCTAAGTAATTCCAAATTTACTCCGCATATTAACTTAAAACTCCATGTTCAACTCATTGTCGATGGTAACTGCAATAACTCATCTAACCAGCAAATTAAAGCGATATAGCCTTAAAAATCAATTAAAGCTAATTCGTCACTTCTGGCCAGAACCTCACACACGCGCTCGGGTTTTGCAATTAAGTCTCCCCCAGTAGTGTGCTAAATGCATTAACGATCCCATTCGATGTGTTTCTTCCGCTTCTGTATAACAACATCGCTGTGGGTTTGTGGTTTGTATCCCACACCCCTCCCCCCAATGGAAAGAACACAATTCTCCCAAAGCCATACACTGCGGTAAAACGCATTAAGGCATAATCCCAACCCAAGACAGGAATGCCATTTCCTAATCTCAACTAGATTAATTTTTATGACCAACTCATCCATTCCCGGGCCCGGGCTCCGGTCCGGGGGGGGGTTTTACCACCCACCGCTGCATGGCGTACAATCGCATCAATCAAGCTGATTTCATGAAATCGCATTTCAGAAAACCCGGTATCGGTTTATTCGGGAATGCTGAAAATCAATCACTTCCCATCGATCGTTTCGGTTTCGGTTTGGCCACGCCGGGAGACAATGAACGAGACCGAAGCTCGAAAAGCGCATGTTTTTTGCTTAACCGCACGCATGCTGATCAGCGCGAGGATTTCCCACAACCACCACCACCTTCTGTGGGCAGTGTTCCAGGCCCCCAAAAGCAACACGGGTCGCTTGTTTTATTATGATTGATGCCCCGAAGGCTCAGCGAATTGGAAGCAATCAGTCTCGCCCGGGATGAATGAAGCCATGAGCGAGTGCGCGCAAATCGAACGCAACTGTTCCTGAACCTGGAGGGGGCTGGCAGGTTTTTCAAATCCAGCCACAGCGGAATAAAGGTGGAAGAGCTTAAGCACGCTGGAGATGAAAAATAAACAGCTGAACGATGGCTCGTGATGGCGGCAAACAAAAATATACGCCAGTATATAGATAAAACTGCAACTTGCCGATCGATCGAGCGGGAAAGGGAAGTATTTGAAGCCAACTCGGTCCCGGTGCCGGTCCCGGTTGCTGTGCAAAAGGTTAATTAGCATAAATTTATTAATCATAAATTTTATACATCGCCACATCAACCGTTTTTTTCTTAATGCCATACCGCCATAACCATGGAAAAGCCGTCGGGTTTTTGATTGTACGAATAATTTATACAATTTCATGTTTCTCCTCTCCGCAAGTATAAACAGACACACACACCTTGGTACCTTGGTGGAGGTCTGTTATTATTATTATTATCTGATTTTCATTCATCAGTCACAGAAGGAAAATCAACCGAATCAATTCCTTTGGTCACCTCTGTTTTGAAATGGTGGAATCAGAGACAAGAGAGAGAGGAGGGATGGAACTTTCATTCCGAGCGTTTGCGAGAAGGGAATAGGAAACGGAATGGGAAGGGAAACATGTATAATTCATCTTGCCATAAACATAAAATTACGAATAATGATCGATTGTTGGAAATAACAATAAACTATACATTTATTCACAAATTCCGTCCCCGGTCTCGTTGATTGAGAGGGGCTATGCATCTTTGGGGATGGGGAGTGAGACACGGGGTGCTGCACATTCTCGCATGTGTGCGTGTGCGAGAGAATACCACCAGATAAGACGCATTGGAGCATCGTAGGGGAAAAGGAGTCGTTAATTTTCCATTTCATTACACCGAACAAAACAACAACTTCCATTTTCGTCCAATCTTTGGCCCATGCGTCCACCAATCCATCAACGTGCGAGTATAAATGCGATAATAATGTCACGGGAAAAACAGGAAACGAAACTTTTTTGATCACGGACATGGTTTGGCCTGGAACAACAACTGACCGTCTAAACGCAGAAGGAAGTTGTTTATCCAAGTGTTTTGTAGTCCCATGGCATCGGGTGGTTGTTTATTCCCTTTCCAGCTTACGGTTCTAAACCATCTAAGCTTCTCGCCGGCGCGTGGGATAACGTCACGTAACGCAGCAAGATAATAAGACCTTACAGTCAATTATTATCGTCGCAGGCATCGAGACAACAACAGTACCAATTCACAGGACCACCGTGCGTGTGAGAACGGGCGCTCGTTGTCGAAAACGAAACGGACATAAACTCGGGCGAGTAAGGTGACGGGACACCCAAGACAGACGCTTCACTTGTGCCTTACCGTATGGTTTCGATCTTTAGGGAACTCCGAAAGAAAGAAGCACCAGATCTGTCTGAGTCTTTGAGGTTTTTTTTTTGTGGGCGATGGTGGTGGGAGTCTTTTTCTCAAAAAGTTTGTGTTGTTGGAATTGAGAATTGAGAAGAATGAAGATAAATTAAGATGAAATGTGTCACCGGCAGATAGTGGCGAGAAAACCCTCACAGTGTGGGTCGTCCGACGACGGAGCGTAGCACTCTTGTAATCCTTTTCTTTCCAATGCATGCCGAGTGCTGTAGAACTGAAAAGAACACAAAACACGCTAGAAGAGGTCTCTCCAGAAATACAATCCCACAGAAGAGCTGCAACGTTGGTGACCTCCGCGGTGAGTTGTTCGAGTGGGTCCTTAGGTTTATATTCAAACGCTCACCACCCAACACTTCCACGCTACTCTGGTTGTGTGCCAGCCTGCCAAGAATTACCACCAGCAGTGCACTAACGGAGCAGCAATCAAGACGAATCATAGAATCGTGGTTTACTGCACGCGCGCACTCTCTAGGTTCCAGGCACACGGGTCGCCCTCGTTCGCCTTACTTTCATGCGAACGAACCGACAAAACTCCGGAAAAAAGGGATATGCATTTTATGGTGCTTTAAAATTGTACTTTTAATTGAAAAATGTGACGTAAATTATGATTCATACCGTGCCATGCCAGGTCCACCTTCGCTAGCGAGGAACCGTACCAGATTTCGGAACGTGGAATGAGACGAGAATAATAAAAATAAGAGCGTTCCCTTCCTTAGTGGGCGTCTGCCATTGCCTATTGGATCGGTCCGTAAGAGAGATGTGACACACGGGACAGGATTAATCTTCACTTACTAGAGACACCGACAAGAGGCTTCATAAAAAGAATACTTAGCCTAAAAATAATGTTTGGTAAAGACCTTCATTTTTTGGAAATACCTTTCATGCTTTAAAACTCATAAAGAATTGAAGGCTATCTACTATTCCTCGCTAGTTTGCCCAGTGTTAGAGACTATAATTCAATTACATAGGGACGCCTTGCGGTAGTGTTTAGATTAAGAGAGATTAGAGTCGATTCATATCTTCTCTCTAGCTTTACACACAACCTCAAGAAGTCTTGGACATCCATTTATATTTCACCAAAGCCCTGCTTACGGGAGAACGGTCCGAGTGGGATTTGAACTCTGGTCTTACCATTTGAAAGCCCAACGTCGCTATCTCCTGTGCCACTGGGCTAGGACCTTTGCTAAGTCTAAAATCCATACCCAAATAGGTGGCTCAAAACCTCTATAATTAAAAAAAAAAAATACCCAAATAGCATGATCGATACTCATTGTTGGGGTTGGAGTAGGCCGTTTGGTTGGACCACTGGACTTAAGATGCCGAAGTTGCTTATTCTTCATTTATTGCTAAGATTCTAGGTAACGCAATTGACGCACCAATTTTGCAAGAACGTCTTAACCTATAAATCTCTTCTTCAGAATTCAGAGTATCGACATTTATAAATAGGATCTAACTATAAGATATCTAATGAACAAGGTTTAAGAATTAAAGAAACAATAGTCTATCGGACAACAAATCCTTTGAACTAGCAAACAAGTATCAAACAAAGAAAGCTGGCACTGTTGTCCTGCAATCTTGAAATAATTTAAATCGAATAATTGTAAATGTAAAACGCTTACATTACATTCCAATCCTCTGACCATCATCGCAGCTACAACGCTGAATGAATAATGGATCATTTTGTAATAAAACATCGGCAAATGGATGATGGGCCGGGAACTTTGCCCAACTGCTTCCAAAACGTTACGACCATTGCAGAGGAGCTTGAAGTTGGTGATCGTTTGCAAAATTTAGAACCTAATTGCTCAGTCTAGCAAGAAAAAAACGACCGACCAAATGTTTCTCGTCCTGCTGTGCAGCTTGTTCCGTGTTCTTGGCCTGGGTCGTTCCCTTATTCCGAGCGGTGCATTATTATTTCGCTTACCCATTCCGTTCGCTTCGGTGGAAATCTTGGAAATATGCAACCAGCATCCAGCAACTCTCACACGTACAGACAGGAAAGGAAATTTGAATGCCAAATGACCCTCCGGGAACCTGCAGTGCATAACATTTATCAGAACTGCAAGAATAGCTAGCAGCAGTGTAAGGGAATACTTCATTGAAGAGCGGGTTTTTTTGTGTGTTGTTGTTGCTCTGGTCAAATGGACAATTCATGAAGTGGGATGGGGTTGTGTTTCCGATGTAACTGGACTGTCTCCCTTAGTGCTGTTGGGTGTCTGTAATAAACTGGAAAAATTATTTGTGTACTTGCATTTGGGTGTCTGCAAGCAGACAACATCCTCATTCGAACGTTGAAGTTCCAACAAATGTTGGAATTTTGAAATATACTTCTTCCAGAGTTCCTAGCAACTTGCTGATTATTTATTTTCCACAAAATGCGGAGAGTTGTGAGCAGTTAGACAAGCTTAACCATTAAAACGTAATGAGAAATTCTTGTCATCTATCTTATTTGATAAGCACATAATTATTCGTTTGCTGTTTAGTAATAACTTCCATAAACTCATCTTATCGTTAACAGACCACATAACACCGTAGAGCCTAAGTATTCCGGCTGAACTTCATATGAAACCGCAAACACACACAGAACACAAACATCATAGCAAAAGGATAGCAACTTCACTGGCACATGACATTAGCATGAGCAACTTTTCCCATCAAGCGAACACGTACACGGAACCACACGACGGTCGAGTGGCATGTGTGTCTTGGTCTCAGAGCACTTTAACGTCACGTTGGTGGGATAGCGAGCAATAAACCCCAGCGCGGATTCCATCCCGGAACGGAACGGACGCGGAGATTCCAGCCGACAGTGGCGCTAGGATTCCCATGCATGTGAACATGGGAAGAAAGCAGCTACTTTATTTGGTAAGCCCCGTCGCATAGCGTTGCATAGACGAGAGGAGTGAAAGTGGGAAACTTCAAAATAAATACACACCACATGGTGGAGGAGAGGCCATAAGCCATCTAGCGCGCGAGGGAAACATTGTTTAAACAAGGAAAAATTTTAATTTTAAATTTCAATATAAGATCATAAACATTCCTGCCTGGTTATAGGGTTGTTTCGGTGCACGGTCACAAGCCGGCCAGCCAAACGACGGTTTGAGTGGTTTGAAACTCGAGCATGCTGGCTTTTTGGAAGTAGAAGAGAAGCACCATTTCGCCATTTGCTTGAACGTTGAAGTTTAAATATTTTCGTTAAAATGCTGGATATAATTTCAAAAAGGCAGCGATATTATTGCAAGTCCCAGGTTAAGCGTAACCCAAATAAAGCCCCCAATGCTGATGTTAGCAAAACAACCAACCGATACGCCCATCTGTACGTTTTCGCATGCGACAAAGACACACCAGCGCATAACAAGCGGCCATCATCACCGATACGAGCGGGTGCATGAAAAGAATTCCACTCCAAAACATGGTACATGCCCGGCTCTCGGATCTCGGAGCAAAATGTTATTGCAGGCGTTAAGGTTTTGGCCGACACATTCCATCGTTCGCTGAGTGCATCGGTTTTATTTGGTTGATTATTTGCACAAATGGCATCCCGTACGATCAATCATCCAGTGGGCAAGGTTCTTGCAAAAGGTAACCAACATCAACAGGGGGGTTTCTTCCACCTGCCCAGAGTCCGAGCCGGTCACTGTGCAGACATGCTGAGATATGCAGCACACTAGCACCGGCCGATATACCACAATGCGATTAAACCGACTAAAAATACCCTCATCAGCAGCAGCAGCAGGGACAGCAGCGTCATAATCAACATCATCAACGAGCGATTGTGGATTGGGCTGAGCACACCGCACTGCAGCAGAAGGCAACGAACAAAAAAAAAGGCAAACCTGCATTGAAAACATTGGCCAGTGGGGACGAGAAGGGAAATGATGACTACCACTATTCACGTGCGCCATAATGTGGTCATTTTGATAATCAGGCTTTCCGTGCCGTGGCAAACTAATGGCAACATACGTCCATGGCCATACTGCCCGCAACCAAGAATCAACTTGCGTTCTCATTTGGTTGATTTCTTTTAAGTTGTTTCGTTTTGTATTGGCTTGGGACTAGAGATGGGAAAAAAACGACTCACTATGGTGAAATGACACTCAGTGGGATGGATTCTCACTATTACTCACTATTATTGAGTTAACTCTTTCGAGAGTTATTCAGCGATAATAAATTAAATGATCTGAGAGGAGGCACTCCTTCAACGTTTTTCAAGAAGAAAGGATAAGGATGAAAATCGTTTTTGAATATTGTATTCTAGAATCTATTCTCAACAAGAGCTGATTAAGCTGTTTGGAAGTCCATACATAAATAATACAAAGAAAGGATACTCAATCTACTCTGAAAGGCACTTCTGAAGCATTCGGGACTTGTAAATTATGAATATATAGAATGGATAGGCCTAACATCTAAGCTGAGCAGAAGGCTACCCTTGACTGACTGCAGCTTTGGCCGCAGCCTTCTAAGCTTGTTGGATGACCCAAAACTGCCATTTTATACTTTGCAATAATTTCAGAATATCGTTTTCTGTTCCAATTTCCGAGCAATGCATTTATTTATTTAATATTAGTACGTTTTATTTCAATTATTTATTATTTAAGAGCTACATTCAGGTCTTGAAGGTTAAACTGGAGAGTAGAAAAATAAACAAATGGGTACTAGCATGAAGAGAAAGAGAACGAATCAAGGAAAGTCACTCATGTGATGAGTATTGCAACTCATTAGAGGTTGAAAGTGAAGTGAGCAAATGAAAAACTAAAGTTAATGAGTGATTCATCTCATGAGTAATATATTGCCCATCACTACCTGTGACAAGATGGCTATGGAGCTATCTCCATCCAATTTAAATGTATTTGTTTGCAAAAAACAAGCTCTTTCAAAAGAACTGCCAACGAAGCGAAAAAAAGAAGTTGATTGTTTAAAAGCATAATTTTTCGTGCCGGAACACAGGGCACTCATTCGGTGAAACCGAACGATGCATGGGTTTTTCGCCCTCGAAGAACGGAAGCTGCACAAGCAAACGATTTATTCATTATTTATCCAGTTGTTTTCTATCATAACGTTGCCCATTTCCGGCTGGGACGGTTGCAGTAAAGTGCACTCCACACACAGTGAAATGGGCCAGAATTCTATTAAAACTTAACAAAAATACAGACAAACAGGCAAGCCACGCTGCTTGCATTTCTATTTTGTTGATCTATCTTCCACCGGGAAAAATAATACGTTTATTCGTGCATTTGATCCCTTGTTTCCCTCCCTTCGGAAAACCACTTACAGCCAATCGGGGGAAAAATAAATAATCGTTCGGTGTGGAGCGCTAAAGGCACAAACAAACAAACCACAACGGACAGACTGCGCTGCAAAACCGCATTTCCCCGAGTTCTTTCGAACTCCCCGAGCCACCTGCATCGCATCAACCCACGGTGCCCACGGTGAGCGTTTGTGCATTTCACAAAATGGACAAGAGAAAGCGTTCGATTTGCGATGACAATTTTCGGTACAAAATCAAACTTTCTTGAGGGACGTGTTCATCCGCAAAGCGTTGGCCATCGAACTGAAAAATAAAATGGATGTGTTGGTGGGCGCTGGTTTGTGTTGTTTGTGATTATGCTAATGCAGGAATAGATTTGCAGTCAATTTCCGTACAAGCGTATTCCGGATAGGTTCAGTGGTTGGCAAACTTTTGAATACAAGGAGCCAAATCTTGCTGACTTCGTAACTTATTTTATTTCTTTGTTTGTTTTCTTTATTGTATTTCAAACTACTTGTATAGCTGACTACTATCAGTGCTGTTATTTATTTTTTATTTATTCCAAATAATTTGTTTCCTGCAGTGGCATATTAAGCGCCTTAGAGACTTTTGGCTGAAAGGAAGTTAAGAACTCCACAAACTTTACAGTAGACCTTCAGACATTGACTTCAAATAAATTCAAGCATTAAGGTTCCTTCGTAGAAGCTAACTTCTTTAAGTTCTTGACCATAAAGGCTCCCTTCACCTCTGCTCAAAGGTTAATCCGTGCCTGGTTTCTTGGTAGGCTGCAGCGTACCCATCAATCCAATATTGCTCAGGATAAAAACTCGACTACGAACATGAG
>KI423738.1:0-12342 GCA_000473375.1 Anopheles culicifacies | reverse complement strand
TTTCTTCTTCATATATGGCTCTGTAACCTCAAGAGGTCTTGGCCTGTCATTTCTGGCTTCCGAGACTCGAATGTATGCGCAGTAGGAGAGTCATTCCTGCGTAGAGGGGAACGGCACGAATGGGAATTGAACCTCGGTCACTGAGCCGCTGCAAACCTGCCGTGTGCTTCTTGTTTTATACTAGATATAATAGCATACACTTTTGGAAAGATGTACGAATCTAGCCAGAATATTGAAGTCAAACATTCTTCAAGCCAAACGCTAGAATTTCTTTTCGTACTCCAAAATTAATTGCGTTCACATTCCTCTTCAAATGTGAACTTCACGTTTCTGGTTTACATAGGTAAGAGTTCCTTTCTTCGTCGTCCACCGTAGAACGACATCTTGTCCAGCAACTTGCATAATCCATCATTCCCCCAGCGTTTCGACCGGTTCAATTTTAGAATGTAGTCGAGTGTTAGCTTTTACAGTGCAGCCGGTTCTAGCCCGCTGCAGTAATAACACCATCAACACAACAGCAATAAAAAACCAGTTGCAACACTACTCCGGGGTACACGACCTTGCCGTGCCGTGGTGTTGGGTCCTGCAAATGTGAGCGCGTGATTCGATTGCGCATGGATAGTTTTAGTCGAATCGAGACGCTACACTTCTGGCTGCAGGGGGCAAGATACCGCAAGCCATATGCCGTTCGCTCGGAGGCCATGCGGACGAACGGAATTGGACGAACTTGACGAACTTCCTTATCGTTGGTTCGAGGGTGCAATCGTCTTCAAGGCGGCTGGTGCTGGCTGAAGGGAACGAGACCACGCCACTGCCAGAGTCAGAGTCGAGTACTCATATGTGTGAGGCGTTCGTACTGCTTTTGTTTTGTATCGAACGGTCCCTCCGTACGCTGTCGATGCAATTTTACTGGATTCATTGTGTGTTTTTTGTTTCTGTGTGCCTGCCCGTCAGCCGTTCGTAGTCTGGTGAGTCATTGTTGTACACGTTTCGAACCAGTACGGCTGGAGCCATCAGCTATGAAAGCAATTACATTCTTAAAACTGAGTTCAGTTTAAAAAAAATATATAGCAGCTGTTATGAGATATTTATTATAAATGAAAATGACAAGCAAGGTGCATATCAAAAAGATATTAATCTCTTATAAGTTATCCAGCAAATAATTAATTCTTAAACGTGTTCCAATTGTACAATAAAATCCGTCTGAATCTGACACTATAGGAAGGCAGCAAAGTTTTACTAAAACTTGAATGTCAAAAAGTGGTAGAAGAAAATTTGATTGGAACTATTGCACTGTTACTTGCACTTCGAAGTACGACGATTGAATAAATCGGTTTATTAAATCTTAGCTTCAGCTCTCCATAGGCAACGATACATTGTTCGTTTACGTGGCAAAAAGAAGACTTCCTAACCATGGCATATTTGTTGCGTCCAGCAACGAGCCCTTTCTTTCCAACCGTAGATATTGTAAAAAAGAAACAGTTTTTCTAATAACAGAATTCCAATCTACAATAAAAAACACTGTTGCTTACAATACTGTTTCTGCCGAGAAAAGAGTACTCGCGTTATGTCTTACGCACTTTTATGCTCTTTTGCATCCAACCGATCGCGGTCGTTACTCTTTTCCTTAGTTTATCCGAGCCGCACCGCAATCCTTCGGATCGGATGAATATCCCTAATACTTGTCAGCAACCGTTTCGCTCGATAATTTCGCCCCCCATTTAGCTCGCTGATTTCGGCTGTCAATCGTTGGGCCGTTGTTTATAAACAAGAATATGGTTGAGGACAAAGATTAAGATTTGATATATTTACAGAGCACCTATTACACTAGCACAAAAGTGGGTTTAAACGAGGACAAATCATCCAAAACATTGACAAACATATTTTATGCATTTGGAGTGTCAAGTTGTGGTAGATCAGTAGCTAGACAAGTGACTGCAACGGTGTATGTTACTGGTTAATGTTTACTTTACTCTCGACATCGGCAAATGTGTTGATTTGTCAGAAGAACAACTTTTCCCGCCTAGCCACTAGATTATTGAACTCCTTCAGCTGGGCTAAAGGAGAAACTTAAACCTTTTTTTAAATCTCTTTTTAAATCCTTGAAATACACACCCCATATTAGTGGCCGCACTAGCATCATGATACTTTTTATCTATTCGTAAAAGCACGTACAGCCTGCAGTGCAGTGTTAATCTAGACAGCAGAATGAATTCTGTTCTTTACCTGTCATTCCTCATTCACATCGACTCGGTCATTGTAAGAAAAAAAAACTGTACTAAAACAGTCATCGAAAGCCACAGAAAAAAATCCTACTATGGCAACAGCTAAAACAACCAACATTGACCATTGTTGTTCTTTTTTCCGAAAGCGACACGAACTCCGAAGAGCTGTACCACGATGAAAGGATGCAGTTCCTAGTAGCAACATGTTGTTGTGTTGGAACAAAAATCATCGAGGACATTCCGGTGTTGGCACAGGTCCAAAAATGGAAGACCGCAGTTTTGTCGGTCGAAAGGGCTTGCCTCTTGCTGATGCGTTCTCTGATGGTGTTTTTGGCCATGTTTGACTACCCCCAATGACCTAGCGTTAAACCGGCAGCACATCCCTTTCCGGGCTGTGTAGGCTTTGCACCATGACCTTGAGTAGAGCCGTTGATTTATGTTCTTCTGCCTTGTTTTTCGGCAACGCTACTACATAACAGTGTACTATTTACATTCGCTCATATTTTCATGTGATTTGGAGTTTGTTTAGAGCTTTGTTTTGTTTTTCATATTTTTGCTGTACGGTATATTTCCAACTCCACACAAAGTGCTCTCCGATTGGGTTCCTTGCAATATATGCGACATTAACCGTAGTTTACTTCACGTTCATCAAATAATTTGGGAAACAACAACAAGGAAGAAACTGCAACAAATTTACACAAATTATCAATGTGAAACAAAACACGTTTCCCAACAACATTAACTTAAATGTGTGTCCTTTAATGAGATACGACTCGGTGCCGGTGTTTATAAAATTTATCTTGTTGCTCTCTCGTTATGCTGGTTTCAGTGTTTGCCCGCTCATATATGTACACGTGCGTAATGAGCGATAAGCGGTTTTTAACGAAGATAAACGGATTAAGTTGAGTGCAAATTAAAAATACGCACCTGACCCGTGGCAACGAAACAAATGGTATAAATGAACATTGGCAGTGTGCTGGGAGTGTAATGGACATAAAAGGGAACGATTTATGTACAAATCAAAACAGTTGTACAGAATAGTCATCATTCTACTTTCATGCTATGTTTCTTCGAAATTCTATACCTCGATGAAGAATGGACCGCTTTCTAATGCAAAACGGTTATGATTCGCTGGATGATTCATGTTTTTTTTGTTTCATACAGAGACACAAACCACCCCAACCCCGGATATGTATGTGCCCGTTGCGGAATGGTCTCTTTGTGTCCAACCGTTGTCCCGTGTTAAATGGAACAGCAATCAGCAGGCAAATCTTCCGCCGCGGTAACGGTGTGCAGAGAGACCCACCGTGAAACGGCTGTGACATTTACCCATGTTTCAAACACTCATGAACAGGTGTGAATACGATCACCAACAGTCCACAAACAACCACCCCGCCCATCGGAAAACGGATGCTGTTTCTTCTGACTGTCATCCAGCGGGAGTTTCCGTTGCGTTCGATAAAGCAATCGCGCTGGATAATTGTGCACGATAACGGTAGAAATGCGACGCTTGATGATGCTAACAAACACATCGTGTCGGTGGAAAACTGTAGCAAGAACAGCCGTAAACGTTTCCGTAGAATCATACAGGGGGAAATGGATGTGTTTGCTGAAGCTAATGTTATGATATGGATCAGACGATCATTCGTATGTTCGCTTGTGAATCAAATACACGAACGATGATTAATAGAAAAGGATTAAGCTTTCCACAACAAATCAATAGCAATATTAATTCCTTTTATTTTAGTTAAATAAATAATAACAGTATTGTATTGAAATAATATACAAATATTTGCTTACCGAAATAGAAATCGATTATCGAATGTACTTGACATTTTGAATATGATATGAGGAACTATGAAAAAGTAATGATTAGAAATATTTGTTATAATTAGTTTCGCAAGCCAATACCTTCATTTTCATAGCGAATATAAAGTTTTCTCAATGTTTGTGTTCTTGTTATCCACATTTGCTTAAGCTTCAGTCCTATGTCGTTAGTTTTGGAAGGTTTTCCGTATTCCGTTACCAGGAAAACACCGAGTAATTAAGTTGGGTGATGTTTAGCTAGAAATTGTGGACCAAGACCTCTCGAGGTTGTAGTGTCATTGAAACAGAAGAAGAAAATAGAGTTGTCATAGAGTTCACTCCAGGTGTAGTAGTATCAAGACACTTCTTCTTCTATGGTGCTACAACCTCGAGAAGTCTTGGGGCCTGCCATTTCTGGCTTTCGTGACTTGAATGTACCCGCAACAGGATAATCAGTCCTGCGAACGGGGGAACGGCTCGAATGGGAATCGAATCTCGGTCCTGTTCGTTCGAAGACGGGCGCCTCAGTCTCTTCGGCCACCGACCCGCAGTATCAAGACACTAGGCAAGACCAGAACAAAATTGATGCTTTATGCATATTCCATATCAAAGGCAAGAGATTCTTCTTAAGGATCTGCTGAAGCGAGTTCATCAGGTACTTTTTAGCTAAATTATTTAAATTTTGAATTCGAACGTTTTCCAATTAAACATCTGACATATTTCAGATTATCGTAAAATTGAAGTTAACTGATGTAAGCTCTGGTGGTTCAAGATTTTTTTTTTTGACAAAAGCGGCTTACTTCTTTTATCTCTTCATAGCGACATCTCGAATTGACAAGCCGGACGAATCTTTATTTATTTCTGGTCATTTAATTGTTCATTGGATCTCTTTAACGTCTCCTTAAGTTATCAGATGCTTCTGGAAATGCTTCTTCTTCCATGAAATACAGTAAATTTTCTAATTGTATATTTTAAAACGCGTTGGGATTTTGATTGTAAATGCATTAAACGTTATCACAGCGAATTTTTGGAACTTTTGAGTATTGCTGTATGAATTAATCTTAAAAATTAGAAACGTTTGTCCTCCTATTTATGGCTTCCGATACTTGTATTAATCCGAAGCAAGATACTCAATCATCTGTCTGGGATTTTGGAATAGTTTTGTTGTTTGAGACCGGTACCATCTACATCACCAGGTCGCATAAATTCAACATTGCGCTATTTTGCTATCTTGGGGAACATTTTACAAACTTATTTGTTTATGGATTCCTGCATGGTTAATTAATTTCGGAAATTAAAGATAGAAAGTCTGCCAAACCAAACAGAAACGAAATATGCAAATGCGAATTTGTAACGCCTGCTCGGCTCGTGTGGTCAGCCGTTACCATCTGGTGTTAATGTCATCATAACACTCAGCAAATAGTGACCACTCGTTTGGATAATGAAACCCGCTTAACAATACATCCGCACGCTTCGTTAGGCGAGGGATGAAGCGCTTTTCGTGTATTGATTTTTATTTACTTTATTTGTTTTTTTTTTTTAATACTTCGTGGAAGGTAGCGCGATAGCATCAAAAGCACTTTTCCGCCCTTTTGTCTCGATTGTCCTGCCCTGCCCTTTTGCGAGAGTGCTTTGTTTGCATTGTTGTGGTTGGCTTAATTTATGACATTTATGGCACTACGTTACGACCGCAGTGTGTCATTGCCAAGTGGGGCAGAGCATAAATTCTGATCGCTTACACTCTATAGATGGTATTGCGGTCCACAGTATGCCAAACTAGGCTGTAAATTGTTATTTTTTATTTTATTTTATCGATGTACAGTGAAATGCCGGTTTTCCGGGAGTCGATGTTGGATACCAGACACATTGCTCTGTGCTGATAAACACCAGTATATATGGGCGAAATAAATACGAGTATAGATGCACTAATACCTAATACATTACATCGTTGATAATACATAATAATTCAGGCAGGGGATAATAGACACAACAAATATTTAAAAATTAATTTAAAACGTTGTTTAAAAAAACGAACGGGGATAATCCCGATGGGATTCGAACCTGGGTTCTGCCTCATGAAGACCAGCATTGCTACCTCCCCACCATCGAGGCACTATTTGCTATTATGGAACATTATTTACGCTCTGTAAAATGACATGTCCAATTACATAAACTTCTTAGCAAAAACAGCGATATTTCGTGTGGTGTTCGTGTTGTTGTATGCGTAACGATCCTTCCTTTTTATCGCCATTATTCTTCGAAGCCGGTTGTATGCCTTTTCAAAGCGAATTGACTTCCAACAACCAACCGCGCCCGGCAATGTTGCCCAACATCTGTGGTAGCTGCCTATATCCATGCCATAGCCGCGCCTATTAGTCTCGATCGCTTTCACACACCGTTTACTTGGAAGCATCGAACAATAGCCATTTTCGCGAACCATCAATCTTTCTCCCGGCGCGATCTGGAATCGCACACCATGGTGCACGTGTGATAGTGTGTCTTCTTCGTTTTGCTATTGCTATCTATTAAAATCGTCTTCGCTTCAGCCCTGGACAGACTGGCGTCACCTTTACTGTGAGGCAAACGTCCTGCCATCGTTTGGCGCCGGGCATGAATGTGTGTTTTTATCGATGTCGCCGTCTTTCTCGTTCTCGTTGGCGGCGTGGCGTTGTCTTCACGACCGCATGTTGTGCCAAACGTTGAAATGAGTGTGTTCTTCAAGGTTTAGAAATCATATCCGAACCGAACATTACGATGCGATAAAGTGAAAAGTGGACAACAAACTTGTAACACGTTTGTTTTATTAAATAAATTCTTTATAAAATTCAATTATTTTTTCATATGTTGAAAATTGTATTATGCAAGCAATAGAGCTAATCTAAGAGTAACTACACTGTATCGAAAAAATAGCTGTTAACCGTTTGGAGTTTGGTTTGCGACTGACTAATTTTATTTTCTTACACCTATACTATTACAAACCTTATGCCTAATTCAACGCTCCTATTGTCGTTTACTCGCTATAGTTCAATACTCAACATACACATTTTAACAATACTTTAAACCGACCTTTATCGTATTCAAGCTTCGTTGGTCCATTTTACGCAACAAGCCAACAAAACTAATCAGCAATCGGCTGAACATTGTTACTGGAACACCCACACGGTGCTGATATGAAAAGACGATAATCGGCTAAAGATAAGCTCAAATGATCATGTTATCATAGATGTGGTTTGATGATTGCTTACTGATATTACAAACATCAAACACGTTCCTATAAATAACCTTTCTATGGTGGATAGGCAGCAGGTTATTCATTATTATTATGAAAGCTGCTAAGCAGCAGATTAGAATTATTGTGACGTCTGTTGTTTAGATGGTTTACTTCAGTGGGTTTGCATTATAAGGAATTATCTATTCCTCAATATTAATTTATTTAATGCACAAAATCGCAAAATATTGCAAATAATCTTTTCCTTGGGTAGAACAAACGATAGTTACTCCTTTGTTGTGTGTGGTTAGGTCCCGTATTAGACACACAGCTGTAAAGTCAGCTCTTGCTACAAGAGATCGCTTCGGATGGGATTTTTGATCGGTCCTGTCGTGTGAAATGGACGCCGATAACATATTTACCTCTGGGACGCTTCTAATGCTCGTTTGTTCTCTTTAATTTATGTATACTTTTTTTTTTGTTAAAATTTCATTAACGTCTAACATGGACGTTCTACAGTTCCTAATATAACTATAACACCACTAGTTTTTATTCAAAACTTTTTGAATAATTGGCAAAGTTGAAGTAGGTAGGTAAAAATGTAGTTCTACTAAGTCAAACGAATTAAAATAATAAATCTTCTTGTATTTTTTAACATTTTTTGTAAACTTTTTAGCATCGATACTATTTGCGGAAAATCGTTGGTTTTGATGCAAAAAAAATGATGCAGTTGGTTAATATTTAAATAGCTCTCGAATATTGTAAATAAGTTTTCAATTTTTCTTTAGTTTTCCAGTGGTCCTAGCACTTAAGCACTACTTATTGGGGTAATCAGGATACATTTCGTTTATTTCCAATTTTATAGTTTTTGTACGTGCACATTTTCGTTCCATTTTAAATTTTCCATTAAGCTGAAAAAAAAACTTTTTAAAATATACATTGAGATCCCTGATACAGCATCGATAGCAATTACATTTAAAACGAAATCGATCGAATTTGGACTTAAATTGCTTTATTCGGGTCATGAATCTTATAAAGCAAAGGTAAAAATATTCCAAAAATCATAGAAAGTATTAAAAATGTGTTTTGTTAAATTTTTCTTAAGACGCGCAACTGCTACGCATCCCCAGAAATGAACAGAATCGTTTATGGCTTTAATTCCATTATTCATAAACAGGTGTTATTCTCTGCTACCGTCTAGAATATCATTTTTACATATCTCGTCAGCAATTCTTAAAAAAAAACTAGTGATCTTATAATTATGCTAGGGACTGTATAAGAAAATATAAAATCTCATTATGAGCATTACTTGAGGGCATCGAAACACACGCAATAATCCAATGTTCATAATATTTGCAAAATAAAAACAATAAATTGCTTCCTGCACCAATTCGAATTCCTTTCCCAAAAACAAATAAACAAGAAACCTTTATTGAAGGCACCTATTTTTGTAAGCCCAACCAGGCGGCTCCATTGATTGGTTTGCTAGTTGAAGCCTTCAGCGCTATGGGATAGACGTCCAACTTAACAGTACTAGCTGGCACGTGCTAGGTTAAGGGTAAGGATGTTTCGTCCCCTCCCGTCAAACGATCATTTGTCTCTGGCACCCTTTACCATACACCTTTCGCTCGCTCCCACCACTCGGGTTCCGGAACGGGGGGCTCGATGGAGGCGCATGATGGGTTTCACGAACGCTCAAGCAGAGGGACAGTATAAGGTTCAAGGTTTTCTGTGAGCCAGTTTTGATTTTTTTTTTGTTGCCTTCTTCCCCATTTCTTAAACGCCTTTAACGTTTCGCTTCTCCTGTTTCCCGTCCTCCCGGCACGGTGGAACACGTGTATGCTCGAAAACATAGGTTTATAGTACGAGCGTGTTATTAGTGTATGCTCTCGGACCGTCATTCCTTCGTTAGGCGATTGTAGTGAAAGGTAGAATAAAGGCAAGCCGTCGTGAACATCCGTAGCATGCTCGGTATGCATGTTTGTGGGTATTATAAATACATTAAGCACTAGCGCCCGTTGTATCGGTTTGGGGGGGACGAAGAACGGTTGGAGACCGGAATTTCTCGGTTCTTTGCACGTGTATATATCAATCGATGCTAGTTGGACGGTAAAATGGACAAAAAGGCTCTCGGAGTTTTGAAAGCTGTTATGCAATAAACTGGATGAATCTATAAATCGTAAGCACCCGCTGCTAGCTGTACCATAAATTGTTTGAAACATTGATTTAATGGTTGTGCTTCAATTTTAGACAGTTTTTCAATATATTTCCAATGTCGGTCACCATTACTAGGTAGGCAGGATTGATATTTCAAACCCTTCGTTATATTTATCTAAAATTAAAAACGAACTTCATTATGTTTTTATAAAAATTTCTTCATGAAACAATCAAAATGGTTACCAATTTGAAAGTCCAACCGCTTGTGGTACATATAGCTACCGTGAACGTTCCCCTTTATTGATTCATTCGTTCATCCAATCTGATCGTACCGTACCACTCAAACGTATTCATTTCATCGAGCAACGATCAACACACTGACCGAATTGCTCGGAATGATCATCACCCTGAGGTGCTGCGCGTTCATGCGCGTCGGTTGAGTGGCTGCCCGTTCTGCGATGACCGGCTATAGATCTGTTCCGTTCCGAACCGGTGAACCAGTTCAGCTTCCGGCTTCGAAGCTGCCACAACGCGTCGTGCTCTCGGCCACGGATCGGCAAACGGAAAAAAAGCCTTTGTGCAACGTTCAAGAGCACTACGAACGGGTACAATGAATCAGTGCAACTAGTGCACGCGAACTGCATACAGACATCGTTAAATCCCACGGTTTGTTGCTGTGTGTTTGGTGTTTCGATTCATCCGCAAGATGTGTCCGTTCTGTGCTTTGTTGTGCTGTACGGTTAAAATTTCCCAGCCCGCTCTGTTCCGCGTTTGATCCATCGTGCCTCGAGTGTGTCCGTACAGGGTGCAAGTTTGCTGCAGGTGGTCGGCGAGTGTAACAGTTAGGAGGGGTTTTGTTTTTGTTTATAATTACCCAATCGATTACCGTGGCGTCGGGTGTGGGCAAGTGTACGCGAGCAACAGCCAAATAGGACGGGAAGGTGTTTGGCCTTTGAGGGTACCTGGTTTTTTTTTCGCCCCTTTTTGATTCGTTTTGTTTCACACTATTTGTGGCAGGAGTGCGAAAAAAGGGTAATGATATTTTTAAAGCACCAAAACAAACCATCGGCAAGCACGCACGCGCGTCACAACACTGTTGGATGGTTTCTGTTTTGGCTTAACGCTCGTTACGTTCGTGACCTTTGAAGAAGACGCTCCTTCGGCATTTCGGGTAATATCCTCCTGCAAACCTCCCCACCTGGTTCATTTTGTATTTGTGCCGTTTTGTTTTGCTCCCAAACAAGCGATCGAAGTGGTTGTGTTTAAAATCATTCCAAGCAGTACCAAACGGAGCATTACTTGTGGTTTTAAGTGCATCTACACCTATCAGCAACAGTTGAAGCACGCCGACAGTAGAATAGTTGTCGCCGAGTGCTTCTTCTTTCCCCTTGTCACGACTTTCACCACGCAGCGTAAGAGATAACGCGAGATGATAACGTTCCCCATCAGGTACAGTGTGTAGCAGGCAAGAAAAGAGCCATCTTCAAGTGAGGGTACGTCAACAGGCCCAGTGGTAGCTCTAGTGGCGTGTAATCGGAGAGGTTAACTGTCATCTCCCAAGTCAAACGTCACTCACTCAGCCGGCTTCTGGAAGTGTCTGCCACGGTCGGCATCGTTATCAGTGTAGGATGATCTAAATATGTGAAGCTAACCAATCGTTCCGGAACCATAATCCGGTGCCTGTGTGTGTGTAGTGTCGATCGAGCGTCACAGAACATTTCGAAAGGCTTCTTCTCGTGTGGGTTGGATGTAGGGGCGAAAGGTGCATTCCCTAGCCGCGTGTTGTGTGATGATTGCCATTGATGAATCTGGTTTTTCCGTGTCGCAAAATATTTAGCAAATGAAAGTTACGTGCTACGTGTAGGACAGTGCATTGTTTGTGCATTCGGTGGTAATTTGACAGTGTGTGTATATGTGTGATCTTCAATGATAAGCAGCGATGGTGCATTTTATCATGGTAATAGAAACATAACTATTGGAAAGTTTTTTTCAAAATAATTAAACTCCGTATACTGATTCAGTGGTGATCAACAAAGAAAAACGAATTGAGTTAAATGCTTAGTATTTATGTAAACGTATATTGGCATTTAAGATGTATTTGTATTAAAATAGCTCTGTGTACAGATGATGTTGATAGGTTGCAACTCATACCCCAACAACGGATAATCTAAATATGAGGAGCAAAGGATCACATTATCATTAAGATGTTTAATCAAAATATTTTAATATAAATGTCAAAAACGGGGCTTTAGGGATTCAATTGCCTTCCCTACATTTCCACTCTCTAAGCATAGTAACTTAGTATGCTTTAAAGTGGTTTCCTGAGTACCATTAATTGGGTGACGGTCTACCAACTTGAAACTGTTCCATGCATATGACCGGCTCTTCGGATCCCAATGTGATGTAAAAGAACAGGAAAACTAAATGTGTCTGAGATTGGCCAAGAATTCCGCTGAAGAATTGAGAGTTTCCCTGGCTCTGAGGGAAATCAAGGGCCAAATTTTCAGTGCATCTGCACAACCTGTGCCGTAGTGAGGAAAGTCTGAGCCCCACAACTATTATATCTTCCAGATTTCTTGGCAGCATACCCATTAACAGCTTGTATATGAAAGCCGTAGTTTGGTACACTATCCTCTGGCCAACCGAAATCATTTGTAGGATATCCAATATCACATCACTAATGGTGTACGTCAATCACAACTTAACATAATCCTTATTTTAATACTAAATTTCGTAAGCGCCACTATCTACTGAATCAGTCTCTACTGTTGAGCAAGACTCCAAGCTAGCAACAAAAACAAGAACGTTAGGCGAATACGGCATAATTATCTGAATCTACAATTGGCCCACTTCCCCGGATTTGCATTATATACCAGAGTACTCCGGAGTCAATCGGAGCAACCGGAGTCGATCGGAGTACTCCAGAGTCGATTGGAGTACTCCGGG
>KI423737.1:9119-28566 GCA_000473375.1 Anopheles culicifacies | reverse complement strand
AAAGAGTAAAAAATGAACAAACGTGTTCATAAACAGCGACGGTCGAATCGCCTGTATGGTGTACCACTCACCGTTCGCTGCACTACAATTTCAAGCGTGTAATCATAAATTATGAGTGAAAAATGGTACCGGTAACAGAAGCAACAGGGGATGGCGTGGGATGTGTGAAATAGCAATTGAGGATCCGGGAATGATCTATGAAGAATTTTCATTGCTATTATGCCGTTGCCGTGGGTAGAAAGGGCTAGATCTGTGTGAAGTACATCGAGGTTTGGGTGTTTTTGTGTTGCGGCTAGTAGTGGCTTAAATCGAGCGTTACGATAAACCCGGAAGTGAGCGTCTATGTACACGTACGAAAAGACAAAGAATAGGAAAAAAAAAATACACTTGTAAGATAACATATTGTGCAAAACACACAAAACTCTGACTGTTTTATTTATTTATTAAAAAACTTTTGTACTAAAATATTTATCTTTTTTTGTAAAATGTTTATTTAAAAATAAACTTATATACTAGTTGACATGACATTACGATTAATGTAAGAATAACCTTTTCTCGCTTGCTTATTTCAATCACACGTTACAAACAGGCAAATCAACTGTGTGACCCAATCACACAGGAATCCGACAAAAATTATTTTGAACGCAGAGCCAGAAGCATATCAGACCCTCAATTTCACTCGTTGGAAGGTATGGAAATTGAAAATATTAAATAACAACGAATATTTTACAAAATTAAATCACTTGCAATCCAACCTTCAAACGTCATTAGTCAAGTACTTCGAAGAGATACGCAAGCGATCGAAGATTCTGATAGGTCCACAGTTAGATAATTTCATCAGTCATCCCAGGATCTCATGATAGCTATTCTCTAGGAAAACACAGTATTGTTGTTCCCAACAATATGGATGATGTAGTGTGCAAATAAACGTAGGATGAGAGTCCTCTTTCTTGAATTAATCCTACCTAAAACACGTAAAAGGAGGGATTGGAAGTTAGGGGTCTCGTCAGGAAAGATGACTGCCATTTTCTGCATTAATGTGTTCCAACCAAAAGAAACCCTAGAGCACTTTCCAAATTTGTGCTCCAGAGTTTCAACTTGTCCACATACTGAGCAGGCCGCAGATGCTCGACTTGTTCTCTCTAAAAGTGCGCCGTGAGGGATTTTGTTGTTCACCAACAAGTAGAGTGTCGATCTCTGGATCGACGATAGCTGGTGGTTACTAATGTTTCTCCAGACCCAGTTCCACCGTACTGAAAACGACTCCAAGGCCACCTTGGCATCTGGGAGCTCTGTCAACCATGTTTCGGTTTTTGCAGAGGTGCTGGTTAAACAATACGCCATGTGTTGTATAACCGTTCGTAAACATGCGTATGTCGTTGGAATTGGGCCTAAGTTTGGAGGGTTACCAGCACAGTGGATGTGTCGTGTCCCGACTCTCAGACATCCCCGTTCGGTAAAAGTCCGATTGCCTAGTAGTGCAACTGAGGCGATGACGGGAATTTGGAGAATGAGCCCCCGTCGGCTTAGTGGAAGCGCTAATTGTTGGAGCGGAATCCGAAATCCTCCAGAACCGTCCCA
This sequence comes from Anopheles culicifacies, assembly GCA_000473375.1. NCBI lineage: Eukaryota > Metazoa > Arthropoda > Insecta > Diptera > Culicidae > Anopheles > Anopheles culicifacies. The sequence goes on along the minus strand of KI423737.1, from coordinate 26,985 downwards.
GAGGAAAGATCGTATGACGGTAGTGATAAAAGCAGTGAGCGATCCATTGATCGAGCGACACAAACCGATGCAACGAATCATAATTTGGGCAGAAGAGAAGTGTTGAGAAGAACCACCTTCTTCACCAAATTAAGGTCTCTAACGCGTTGTTATCCTATCAGATGACGGAACTGTTGAATAACTTTCGCCCAATTGTGCGCCATGGCCTCCCGTTGGTAAACAATATACCGAGTATCCGTAGACGTTCTTCAGTACGTAACCACGGAAGATCTTGTCGGGTATCTGATGATGTGTTTGGGATGACTAATGCAGTTGTTTTTTCCACGTTCAGCTTAGCACCAGCGGTTCTGCCAAACGCTTCAAAAGTTGCTTTCACACTCTCGAGTTTGGTAAGGGAGGTTGTCACCACCGAAATGTCGTCAGCATATGCGTTGATCAGAGCATCCTGATCGCAACATTTGCCTTCTAATTTAGTGATGAGAGACTTGAGATAAGGGACAAACAGGTGCATGGATAACGGGTCACCCTTTCTAACAGAACGTTGAATGGGAAAGGATGGGGAAAGGTTACCGTTTACTTAGATGTACTGAAAGTCTAAACAAAAAGAGGACTATGAAAATATATTAAATATCTAATTTGTTTCTCTTCAGCGAACATTTACGCCCGAGGAAGACTGGCTGATGACAATAACTAGAAACAATTAAAAATAAAATAATTATTAAGCAAAGAATACCGACGCTTTTGGCCTCTTATCATTAATCCCTCTTCATGCCCCCTCTCACGATCCTCTCTGTCTACCACGTTGCCGCACTCAATATAGTCACAGTGAGCCCCTTCTCGTTTGCAAGCACGACTTCAATTCCTTCTTTGCTTGTCTTGATTTTAATTTCTCGTTTGCTGCCTTCCGATTTTCACTCACATTGTCAAGCCTTTAAATCAACTTTACACCTTCCTTTTCTCATTTCATTTCTTATTTTTTATCTTTCTTTGCCCTACTTATTTAGTTTAGCTTTAGTCCGTAGTAGCGGTGGGCGCTCCGACCCGGAATCATGATTCCGATCCGATCCCAACTAAGAATGACTCCGATCCGATCGGAACGGATGGATCCGTATGATCCAGAGTCAATAATGACTCCGGATTCAAAAATGATGAAATAGAGTTATGAGCATAAAAAGAAGGTAAGAAATTTATTAACACAACTCATGAAGGGTCTCATAAGCATCAATAATACCGCTAATATATGTTTGGCATAATAACATTTCAGAGCTTTGTGCAAACAAGCTACCATCTTTAAAGGTTTTTTGAGGTTCCAAAGTACTCGTGAGATTAAAAGGGGATGTAATTATGTTTATTGCCTACATTCAGACGTTTGGCCAATTCAGGTGAATATCAGCGTTTAATAACATTTTGTGGAATTCCATTAAAATGAACAAAGCTTAACATTACTCATAATTGCTATAGATTTTTCTAAGTTTTTCATCTTTCCATCCTGGTTTTCATCAGAGAAGTACTTAAACGCCCATTGAAGTGCAACAACGACAGCAATGGCGGCAATGTGCAAACAAATGTTTCAAATTTCCTTTCCGCACTTCCGGCAAGCTGTCTGATCTCTCAATGAAACTGGCCCGTTTAAATACCATGAAAAAATCTCATGTTCTGCCTCTAATGACAACAATCAGAACAAAACAGACAAACACGGCTTCAAACGATCCCAAACACACTTAGCTCAATGCAACCAAAATGCTTCGTTAAACATTTGAGCACAAAACAGACAACTGCGCTACACCCGATTCGCAAAGGGCATTCCGTAGAAGTGGTAGAGGTTGACACACTTGACACACGGTACCGCACACGCACCGAAATCAGCAAGCCGAAAAGTAATTTAGAAGCATAGTCCTCAAAATTTGTTTGACTTTCCAGTGTGGCCGGGCGAGTGCCCTGAGACGGTGCACGGCGGAAGGTGGTAAACAGCAGTAGCACAAGGCGGAGTTTTTTGGGCAAAGTATTTTTCGGTTCATTTCGACCGCTATTTTGCTTTCATTTGAGTTACTCGCTCCGTGTGCGTTCTAAACTTCAAAGTTATACTTTTCGCAAAACTTGAAGCATCCGGAGAAATGAGCTGAAGATAACGAAAAACACACTCGCCAAAGCTCGCAGACATAAGTTAAAGGAACCTGCAAATCGTTCACTATATCCATAAACAACATCGTCGAGGAATTTGGTTGAGAGTCGTTTTATTTTTTCCTCCCCTGCTAACAAATGCCGCTTCCGGTGTCGGTTTACAATTTTCCGTGATCCGGTTCGCCTAGAACTGAGACTCCAAATTCCGACTGTACCGTGCAATCCCCCCTAGGGACAGATTTCCAGTATGGGCTAGTCTATCGTCGAGGACATCGTACGTATGTTGTCTAGCATCATTTTTTTTTATTCCATCCCACACTCACACACACACACCGAAATACCTTCTTCGCCTCTGCTTTGTCACACAAATTGTCAACAGATTCCGTGCGCAGAGCAGGGAACACAGGAGGGGACGCACAAGTTTTGAAGGGATATAACTTTTGCCCCGTACACAAAACAATTTCGAGCAAAACATATTTGATTATTTGAACAATAATGAATAAACAATGAGAATACAATACTGTCGACTTGCACTCCACCACGAAACCGTGACCGTCCCGTGCTCGTTTTCGGACGTCCTTCGGCTTCCGTTTCACTCGTATCGTATCAGTTGGCTACTCCTTAACGTTCGCTGTACCGTACATGTACCGTTTGGTGCACGAGATGTCACCATGTCACCGTGGTAGGTCCCTTTTGCCATTCCGAATGAGCGCTCGGTAAACCGCAAACGGCAAACGAAATTCCGGGGTGAAAGTAAAACGTTTCACAGAATCTTCACTGCTTTTTGGTGATCGCAACGCGAAACAGGAAGTGGTTAAATATGGTTCGTGCCGTTTTGTTCCATACCGCTAAACACGTGGCGTTGTATTGTAAGGATGTTGTGGGTGAGTGGTGCCTGTACGAAGATAGGTACCATTTCGTTATACGCATGGTGCAATATTCATAAGATTCACATCAATCTCATGAGGAATTGGTTTGAAGTGTTTTATTATAAAAAAATGGAGTTTGAAAACAATTTTGAAGCAGTGCTTGTTATGGCAAAAAAGATACAAAATGTCCTAATAAATTCAATCCTAAGAGTTCCTAAGATACATAGGCACCTGATGGATAATCTTGTATACGGAGAAAAAACTTTAGTTGAGATGGGATTGATTTGATCTTAGAATTGTATGATTGAAGTAATAATCTAAAAGAATTATTTTGTCAACATGTGATGGGCGGGTCGACCCGAACCTTTTGGGTCGGAGTCATTCGTAAGCAACCTGGAGCGATTCGGGACGTTTACAAACTCCAACGAGTTCGGGTAGACCCGTGGATGTTAAATTCCATATGCGATTTCGACTCGTTAGTCGGGGTCGACCCGAACTCGTTATACCGACGGATCGACCCGTACCAAGGAGTCGAACTCGCTTATCGGTTTCGAACCACGGGTCAAACTCGATTCCAGTAGGAACGAACTCGAGTTTTGGGTAGATCCGTGAGATGAGTCGTATGACCCATCACTACTAAATATGTAGATTTGTGCGAATTTCCGCAATCCACTATAATATTCTATTCGAAGATCGTTTAAAATTCACTTCAGATAATATCGCCTGTAAGTATGCAATTTATAAATTATTCTTTAATTTTATGCTTTGTAAACAGTTTTAAAGTTTCATTTCCTAAAATTAATTTGATTTGGCTTAATTTTGTTTGTCTACCTAAGAACGGAAGAATTGATTGATTAAACAAAAAACAATTGTTCGCTTCTAATTATAATGAGCCCGTAAGAAGCTTGATTACTTAACTCATGAACGTTGAAGCTTGAAGTTCTTTTTTTGTATACATGTTTAACGTTTCGATGGTAAATTGTTCCTTACTCTCTAAACAAACTAGCAAGCAAAACTAGCCCTCGATTCTAGCTTAAGATTTACACTAAATATCATATTAGCTATAAATTACGTATACTTTAAACTGACTGCGTTTCATTCAATGCGGAAATGAGTATACCTGTTGGTTTATCACTTTACTGGTTTATCACTTTTAGGAATATTTACTTTATAACTTTTGCTGCTTAAAATTTAATGTGAGATTTATCATATCAATTAGCTATAATAAAATTAAATAATTGAATGTTTTCGTTTTCAGCTAATAATGGAACCTTTAAGGAATTCTATTTTTAAATTTATTTAAGCTAATAGATAATTATGAAATTTTAGTTACGTGTTGGCTTAATTCTTCAAGTCGCCGCACATTGTCAGTTAGAAATACATTTATTTTATTTATAGGCAAAATATTTATATTAGATTTTAGCAAAGATCAAAATAAACTATTGTTCTAGATACTTATTTTGACAAGATTGAATTATGATGCCGTAAAGTCGTCCGCGGAGACCATCCTCCTCGACCAACGACGTCCACGTCGTCCATCAAGGATTTGGTGGTCCACAATCGTTGGTTGACGATACGAGACCTTTCGGAGTGTTGGGATTTCCAAAGCCTCGGTCAACACCATCCTGAAAGATGTTTTTGGGTGAACCTGCTCAAAAAGCGAAATCGCGTCGAAGTCTGCAAAACGATGCCATCATTTTGAGGCAGTTTTTCGCAACAACTGACACCCATATTGTTCCGCAACCGCCATATTCGCCAGATTTGGCATTAGTCGACTTCTGGCTGTTCAACAAGCTAAAACGGCCGCTTCGGGGACACCGTTTTGACACTAGCGAGGAGATAGAAGCCGCAGAGACGGCAGAACTAAAGGACATTCCAACATCCGCGTTTTCCACTTGCTTCGAGGAGTGGGAGAAGAGGTGGAAGAAGTGCATTGCATCGGTAAAGGATCACTTTGAAGGTGATAACCTTCATTTGATCTAATAAGAAAACCATTGCTGGAACCTTATTTTTCGGACACAGTAGTATTTACAGAACCAGACTAAATATTTAAGATGTTCTAGCTGCACTCATCAAAAACCCCATAATTAGAAAAACCGTATAACATTACAAGCAAAAGCTATATTAACGATTATGTAGCTATGTTTCCATAAGTTGCATAACGGACATGTACCTCACCAAAGTTTAACATAAAATTCCTTATACACACTTCTATAAACTCATTCTTATTGCGGGTATCAAATTCGGGGTTTTTTTTAAGTTTATCGCAATAAAATACAGCCTTCATTAAACTGTTGTTAGGATTGATATAGTACCAGCATATATCAAATGCCTTTAGTATTCATTTCTAGGTGACAGTACTTAATAGCTTCTAAGAATAAGAATAGAATAGCTTCTTAATAGAATAGCTTCTAATAAGTTCCTTAGGGAATATCTTCCCCATTACTGCCGGAACGAATGCGTTGCAGTTAATTCTGAAAATTATCCCGAATCGTCACAACATCACAACTTATGTTCCTACAATCTTCAGACATGCTTCAAGGGGCAAAGAAAGGAGATACTTCAAGCAGACTCAAGCAGTTAGCAAATTTAGCTTTGTTTGGAACCATGCTTAAGTTACGCATTTTCACTGTTTCCTAAAATTGTAACAAACACGAAAAATACGTTAAAGGCTACGCCCGGAATTATCTGCTTTTGAAGAACGGACCCGCAGAAAGGGGTGTTTAAGGTTGATTATATTTCTACTTCCATGGTGCTTCTGCCGTGTCGAATGGTGTGCCGAAAAACGATACCTTATCCCTTATTGTTTCGCAACGAGGCGTACCGGAACCATGTGTAAATACATTTTTTCCGTCCAAAACACAGCAGCTTCGTTCAGCAGTTTAGCAATGGCGCACACGGAGAGCGAAAGATGTATTTGTTTTGTACACGTGCTCTGTCCCCACCTTTCCTCTGGGTCACAACCCGCCTTACAATAGACGCGTGTTAATGAGCTTTTCTACATTTGGGCTCCGTTGAACCGTTCCCAGTGTCCCAGCGTTGTAAAGCGAACGTGAATGTTTGACGGATTTCATCAACGTCAGTCGAGCGGCAAGAGCAAACAACTCCATTTTACACCCGTCCACGATAACGCCGTCGGTGCCGACGGTGGGCGGTGCGACGGAAAATGTAGGAAAATTGGCGAGAAATGTTAAGCAAGCGAGAGAAACAAAAACCCTCATCTTCGACGTTCATTCATTTGTGTGTCGACTGTCGAGATGGCTGTTGGTCCCAAATGCTGATGCTGCTGCTGCTGATGTGTGGAAAAGAGGTGCTAGATACAAATAATATGATTTGAGCTGATGCATTCATCTCATCATCTTATGTGAATAATTATGTTAGTTTTTAAGGTTAGTTAATAAGGTATACGGCCTGGTCGTTAATATGAAATTTAAAAAAATCATCTCATCAGTTCAGCCTTAGGTTGTTGGCTGATAATTCATACTAAATTACCGTATATCTAGAAAAACTTATCAGAAGCTTTGAAATATATTTATAGGCTAATAATTTAAATCCTAAAAACAGGAATTTCTGGAGTATTTGAAAGTATGTGCTCTTTAAAGCTTGGTTGATTATTTTTGTTCCTCGCATAATCCGTGATCACCCCCTTTTCACACATCACACCCACCAAGACGCCATGCTGCAGAGGGTGCCTGCGCCAAAAAACCGAGCATCGCCTAACGATGATGTAGGAAAATTTACCATTTCAATTAGTAATATTCCACTCGATGCTACTGAATGTTCGACATACCAGATTTTCTGTTGCTCCCCAGCGAGATAGCACACCATTGAGAGGGGGGTTGGTAACTTATTTCCATTTATTGCTAAAATCAACAATGGTGAATTACTGAAAATTGGCGAAACGCGAGGAATTTCGCTACTAAATTCGCTTCTGCATCTAGTTTGCATACGTGGCTGAATGTATGATTGCAGTGCAAGGTGGGCAACCGCAACCGGTTCGATGTGGAGATTGTACGACGAGCATATCGCACGAGCAAACGCTAAGTCGCTTGGCGATAAGCTTGCTCCAGTGCGAGCATGCCGGAGAAAGCGAGTGAGTAGCTTTCCATTGCATTTCCACCAGATCGGAATACATTTTTATCTCGCACGAATGTCAAGTCGAAACGAGCGATTGGTGCTTGTCTTCACCGGGGTTTTGGTAGGGTAACGAGCGTACATTTGCTACCCTCGCAACCACACCGTTATGCTCGTATGAAATGTAACATGGAACCATGTAACGTACCTATATGAATTGTAGAATTCAATTGCCCTTCGCCGGTTTCGTGAACCGCAGGACCAACAAGCGCACAGCGATTGTACGCTCACGAGAGCTCTCGCGGAAAAAAAAACTTTTGCTGCCCGTTTGCAAAACTTTCCCTCTGGATCCGGGGGCCGGATCGACACGCGGTCGTACACATTCCATCCGTAGCGCTGGATGCTGTATATGGCGAAGATAAGAAAATCTGGGGAGCCACCGATTACCGAGCATCGGTGTATGGCTACATATCGCCATTAGCCGTGGGAGCAGCGCTTATCGGTGTTAGGCGAACGCTATCAAAAATAGTAAAATCCGTTTGTTCGCTACTCTGTTGCAATGCTCTGTTGTCTTCGTACCGTGCGGCACAAGTACCACCGCGAAGGAATACGTCCGACCCGCGCAAAGACACGACAACAATCGTTATCTGGAACAACCCGAACACTAGCATTGATCACAGTTCCCTATTGCTTTGCCCTTCCACTACCTACCCCGCACACGCCCGCAAATTGGTCTACGCGAGAGAAACTTTTCCAATTGAATCCGGCAATCGGTGGAAACTTTTACGCCCGAAAACTGGCGCAAAACTTCTTTGCTGCGTGCTAAAGGATTTACTCATCCACCCGTTCCCAGTGTGTAGTTAGTGTGGGCTCGATCAGCACGACCCTCGAAACCCTCCGGAAAAACCGCGCAGGCGGCATCGGTGGGTTATACTCGGTAAAAGAGATTATCAATTTGCTCTGACTTTGCTCCATTTCGGGGGTACATGGCTCCATTGTTAGTACATGGCTCGTAAGAATAGTTTTAGCAGCGCGTCGATGATGATTCGTACAACTTCACCGACCGGGAACTGGAGTTTGCGATGGGCTTGAGTTTGCGGTTGTTGTGAGTGCTACATAAATGTTTGTGCTGTTTATTGTAAAACATTTTTGCTTAAAAGTAAAGAAAAAGGTTCGAGGTACTTTTTTCAAGTATGAGATCTCATTTTCAGCCCTATATATCATTGTCGATTATTTTAAATATCGATATTTTTTGCCTTATATTAAATTATTATCTTTTGCCTTAGTTAACAAATGTTACATTTTGTGCTCAGAAGTGACCACCTTTAGCCTCATCGGTCAAGGAAATCTTATAGTTTAGGAATAAGACGCAATTATATTTAAAATCAGATCAATGTCTAAGGGACTCCGAAGATCGATTGCTGCTTCACCCTACGATATCCTTCATCTAATTAGAAGTCGATATACTTTAATAAAAACACTAATGCCTAGGCCCAGTAGGAGGCCTTCAGAGAACTTAATTCAGCATTCTTTTTGCTTGTTATTTTAAGAAGCTTATTATATCTTTATAAATTATCAACTTGTGAATTCCCAGGCTATGACTGCTTGTGGATTGGCCAAATTTAGACCTTTCACTCCGGCTTTGTCCATTTTGACGGTTAAAAAACACTTTATCCAGCTGGGGTGCCATTCACATGTCATGATCAACCCACCGGAGGCTGGAAAGTCTAATTCGTTCTACCATAGTAAACCCTTTAGAGTTCGTCTATACAAAATTTTAAATAGAATGTACTTCTCTCATAGCGATAACCTCGAAAAACCTCTCCAGCTTCTTGAATGGCCCTAGAGCCTCAAGAAGTGTTGGCCTGCCATTTCTGGTTTCCGTGTCTTTAAATTACCCATAACATAAGAGCCAGGGGGCCAAAGGGATGAAACGACCAGAATGGGATTCGAACCTCCATTTCTTCCGTTTAAAACTGGCGCCGATCTCTCGGAAATCGGAAAAGTCACATTATAACTTGATGTATGTGATGGGTAGCTTAAAGAAGTTTGATCATACGATGTGTCGGAATTAGGGAAAGACAATTCCATCCAAATTCTATCACCAAGATAACCCAGGATAACGTGTATTTTGATGGTTGGAATAGGAAATGGATGCCTTTCACACAGTTTTAAGTTATTTCGAGTAATCTTTAGATATTCACGCGCGATAGTCACTTATTATCCAGAACAGTTCGCTGTGAAAATCTTAATTGTTGTCAATTCATTACCCTTTTCGAGCTAGCGGTGTTCTTTTATACGAGAGTATGTGTCCGAAGCAGAAGAACGAATTATTCAGTAAAAGAAGTTACGAATTTAAAATGACAGACATGTCGTCCTCCGTCATCACCGTTCTGCCGAGCTATGATGGACATGTCCGACATCCGTCAACAAAGTGTTGAGTATAGTAGTAAGATATTCGTCCTGTCGTAAATTAAAATAAGGAGTTTGATTCACCAGTACGAGTGAGAATTATATTTGAATAAGATTTATAATATCTATCTACAGTACTCACACATCCTGTGCCCGCTGAGAAAATGGCTGAAAGGATAATTAAATAACTGTAAATTTGAAAAAAACCAGGACCCCGTACCAAACTCTTCTTATTTGATTTTCTATTTCAGTCCCTTAACTGTAATACGAAAAGGTGGGTTAGTAGCTTCCCGTATCTTCCGTCTTCGTGATATTTAGCTGTTGAAACTCGATGTACTATGTATCGTTTTAATGATCCTCTGCTTTCTTATATCCGATGGTAACAATAAGTGATGGGAACTCCAGAGAGGATTCAATAATCCACTCCGACTCCCCGTTTTGTAAACCGACTCCGACTCCGATAGAACTCCTGATCAAACTCCGGAGCTCCATCCACTCCGGAGTTCTCCGATCGACTCCGGTTGCTCCGATTGACTCCGGAGTACTCTGGTATACAACGCAAATCCGGGGAAGAGGGCCAATCGTACATTCAGATAATTATTCCGTATTCGCCTGACGTTCTTGTTTGTGTTTTTGAGTTCGAATTTGCTTAGGCTGATTTAACACGGGAAGTATCACATTAGCATTTCAAATGGTGTTCTCCAACCACCACATTTAGTAGTTTAAACATTCTACCGTAGTTATTGATTTACAATTCAATAAAAAGCAAAGATAGTAAATGAAAGAAAGAAACAAAGTACAATATTTTCTTGAATTTTTAGAATTTCAATACTTTTATAAAAGATATCTACTACACAATCCCACTAAAACGAAAATATTTCTCACATCACTACCTCTGGTTTAGTTGTTTGGATCCATTTGCTTTACTCTAATCCCTATACCATCCAAACGCCGGTAAAGGTTTAGTCGTCACATGTCACATAGTATGCAGTCCACGCGAACCCAGGACTGCATTCCACATTCCAGTTTTGGTAACGCTTTCTGGCACGTGCACACTGCTCATATTTGAGCGCTTCGACAAGTAGCCGACCAATAACTAAACCCATTGACCATTCCCCGCACGATGCGGATTGGGGATTGTCCCGAAGGCACACTGCTTGCTACGCCGTGTGGCTTTTCACTCAATCTTTCCCGATTGTCGGTTACGCTGCTACGTAATGTGCAACTGTAGCTCAAAACCCATCGAGCCAATGACTAGATTTCCCTTCGTACTCAGTAGAAGCAGTCAATCCCGAAAGAATCCGATTTCCCAATTCGCCACTTTCAGTTTTGTAGTTACTTCAGGTTCTTCACTGCGCCCCGGCGTCCGTGTTCGATGCCTTTCGGTCATCGGGTGCTATCCCTATTTTCTGAGACGTTTTAGATGAGTTGAGACATTCGTTTGGCAAGCGTTTGGCTGAGGGGATGCCGGTGCAGCAGAGAAGTCTGCAAACCCGGTTGGCCACTTCTTTTCACTCAGCCAGCCACTCGGCTCATATATAAAGTTGGCAACAATATATATCCACTTTACGTGAGGTGAATAAATATTTATCCTCCCGTCTCGTGAACTTCCGTTTTCTGCTTGTGGAATGTTCGATTGTGCTTTTTCTCACGCTGTGCTTGTGCTTTTCCCCGCCCCAACAGCAAGGCACTTTAATAGACTGAAACCCTCAATCGAAGTGGAGTATCGGCATCATGCAATGGGTGTTTTCCTCCCTAGAAGAAGCTCCCAACGTTGGTCGCTACGGGGATCTTGGGTCACTCCTCACACAGCCTTACACCACTCACTTGCTCCTGCTGTTCGGACATTCCGGGTTTGCGCTGTGATAGAAATCGGTACGAAGAAAATCTCAAGTGTCTGCTTAGGGGGTTCGTACTGCTTTACCATCGGATCTGCTAGGATGCCGAGCTTTCCGGCTGCACTCCTACCCGTGCCTTTTGCAGAGAATGATGCTAGAGTAAAGCTCAAGACTCCTGACCTGATCTTGGGTGCTTTCGCAAATGCTCGCAACGTTTTCGCATGCACAGAATACGTGCTGGGAGCACACTGACCAGAGATCTGGCATCCTCGTTATCGTTTGCCTTTGAAAAACCCCGCTGGAACACCGCTGTGTAGTAACGGAACGCTTGTTGAAAGAAACCCAGAGCACGCTCCGGGTTAAACCGTGTGTCCATACGACAATCGAAAGTGTCTACTCCAGCAAACCCCGAAAAATAGCACATTCTTTGTTGTATGGATGAGTATATTTCTAGCAAACGGCATATAGCAGTGAGATCAGGTGGATCGGTGTGTGTGTGTGTCACACTAACTCGATTTTTGTCAGCTACTCAATTTTTCACCCATGGTCGTTTTCGTTTTCGATATTGAACAATTTTACACCGCCCGTGCTGGAAGGAACAAAGGTGACACGGACACATGATGTTCAATGCCACTCCAGTGTGCACTTTCGATCGAAAGCGCCTGGTGGAAAGGGATACTGGTACTGTTATCGGACGGTGCTCATCACGGAAACGTATGGACCAATCGAAGATACATATTCTTTGGAAGCTTCCTGTCGTCTTCAGTGTACAATGTGTGGCTGTGTGCACCGTCCATTGGCATGGCATGTTGCAGCACCTAATTGTGTCGCTTTACAATACAATTTTCACTGCCTGTGTCAGAGTGCACCGTGTACAAATTCAATCACGTCACATAACAGCACCACTGCCCTGGATCTTCTATCACTACTAATGCCGGAGAAAGAAGCGCAAATTCGTTCGAAATTGTGGCATTGTTGGGGAAAAGAATTCACCGTACTGATTCGAATGGCAAATGATATTACTTCACCTTGATGAATAGGAGGTATTTTAAAAAATTTAATAAAATAATTATACGTTTATAGGCAATATCAATATGTTCTGTACTAACTATTTACAAAAAGAAAGGACAATGCTAATTTAACTTTCTAGTTTTTGATGTTTCGATGATTTAAGCGTTTTTTTTAATTAAAAGAACCATTAAACATGTATCGTATTAAAGTTAAATAGTTTTTTTTCGATAAGTTCTAGTCTTTATGATGTGTTCTCCGTGCGAGTACGTTAAATCGATCTCTATTCCTTTTGCTTTTTCATTTATTTTAATGTAGTTTTATCCTTTTTTATGCTATTTTTTCATATTTTCTCTCTACCGAGAAACCTCTGTCATGTGCTTTACAGTTGGTACCGTTTAATTTCCTCTTCCTGTGTCCTAAAGAGTGTTCTGTTATGCCTATCCACGAGGCCCGCATTAAAATTTCGCAAAACGTCCCTAGCCCGTGTTCTTGACATTATAGTAATTTATATGAGTTGCATAGTCGTTAAACTTTTATTTAACCCTTATTTTATTCACATTTGTGGAAAGCAATGAAGGACTTTAGGATTCATTCTCATGATTGCAGTAGATTGCACAGAACAATGTAAACTAATGAGATCCTTGCACAGATCTATGCTGCAATCATCTCTTGAAGTTCGAACTATTGGTGGACTACAAAGTTGGGATCCTAGAATTCAATTGGATAGGAACTATCCGAATTAAATCTCAAATCCTAGATGTTCTGGATTCATGAGAATCCAGAATTAGGATTTATACCATGAATCCACTCTCAGGATCTGGATATGTCGTGATTTGAATGGATATTTTTTTCGTTTTGTCTATGCGTTGAATGTGGCAACGTTTTGATGTGTTTGCAAATCAGAGATTCTTGCAAATAATATTTTTGACCATTTTTTTAAATTTTCCAATAATTTTTTTTTAAATTTGTTGTGAAAAACAGTAATTTAATTCACTTCCAATTTTTAGGTAACTGTGCACTGTTTAAAGCTTAATATTTTTAACACAATTCACTATTTAGACGTGAATAATACTATAATATGAAGCATTCAAGGGGAGGGGGAGGGATCCTGAACTGGATTAGATTTTCCCAACACTAATCCGTACAACTAGATGTCGACACGAAGGCTTAAACACTCTAGATTGTAAATTCATAAACACCCAGGCTCTACGTTCGCATAATCAGTTATCGCAGCCAACTCGCCGCACAAGTTACAATCATAAAGAACTGCTTCTTATCTATTTGAATACAACATATACCTTTCCCGTATCAACTTGTTGAATGTCGACTCCATGCGTTCTCCGATTTCAACCCCGGCCTAAACCCCCGCTAGAAACATGCACTTTGGATGGCAAAATAATTAGCAGCTACACAATCGAGTACACCCGGGATTAGGTGCCCTGAAAATGTCTCTAAAACCAATGTGAATTGCCCGCAATAAATTTAGTTTAAGTTAAAGTTAATCTTATAAATAATACGACCGTTCTTTATAAATAAAAAAATATATATCCTCCAGCTTCCTTATTAACTTCATCTTCCATGTTGTTGCTTCCTAATACCTTCCTGATGGGCCACTACGCAGTGGCGGATCAACCTAGGAGCGGAGGGACCTCGCCGGTTAAGGGGGCCTCGCTGGTAAAGGGAGCCTGGCTGGTTCAGGGGGCCTCGCTGGTTCAGGGGGCCTCGCAGGGTATGGGAGCCTCGATGTAATGCAGTTGGGAATGTACACCCTAACAGGCTAGGTGCCAAATGTATTGGATCCTTTTTGTGCGATCGTAACTATTGCGTCAAGATCGATTCTTGTCTCTCTGATGTCTTTCCTTGTTCCTCAGGCGTTCCTCAGGGTAGTGTGCTTAGTCCTCTCCTTTTCCTTCTGTTCATTAATGATGTTAGCTGTATTCTTCCTCCTTCTTCTCATCTTCTGTATGCTGACGATCTTTAATTATTTTACCATGTCCTTTCCACTTCTGATTGTTTATTTCTTCAATCCCTTCTTACCAACCTTTCCTCTTGGTGTTTTGCCAATAATCCCTTTGTCCCGTTAAGTGTTCTGTTTTGTCTATTTCCCACTCCCGCTCTCCTTTATTATTTGACTATTCCCTCAACTCTTTGCTTCTGCCTCGAGTGCTTTCCGCTCGTGATCTTGGCGTTTACCTGGACTCAAAGCTCTCATTCAATTCCCATATTAACGCAATATGTGGAAAAGCTATGAAAACCTTAGGTCTTTTACGCAGGATCACGGCTGATTTCACGGATCCTTTATGCTTGAAAACCCTCTATTGTTGTCATGTACGACCCATCTTGGAGCATTCTAGTGCTACCTGGAGTCCGAGTTGCTCGTCTTGGATTGACCGGATTGAAAAGGTACAGCGATGCTTTTCTAGATTTGCCTTCAAACGCCTTAGAGGTTTTCATGGTGCTTCCCTTCCACCTTACAGTGTTCGCTGCCAAAGGCTCGGTCGGGAATCCCTTGAAAGCAGACGAGTTAAAGCTCAGGCTCTATGCGTTGCGGGTCTTTTGCTGGGTAGGATCGATGCTCCCGACCTTCTATCCCTCATCCACTTTTATGTTCCAACTCGTTTGCTCCGCTCTCGTGATCCTTTGTTTCTGCCAACACGCCAACACGAGTGTTTAGCTACCATGATCCGATTCTTGTCTGTATTCGCCAATTTTATTGTTTCTATCCTCACTTTGACTTGAACATATCCCTAGCCTCTTTCCGTTCCCGATTGGATTCAGCCCCTCCTAATGTATCATTGTAATGTCCTATGTCTCCTTCAAGTCTGTATTCGGCTTTAGGGTTTTTTTTTATTATTTATTAATTTTTTTAAGGCCTTTATAAGTAGCTGATAGTCTATAAATTCAGTTTCTTTTTATATTGTTTCCTTTTCTTTTCTTTGTTAGTTTGTAAGTTTTAGATCTGAGCCTTCTGGCGAACCTCTTATTTGGTGTAAATAAATAAAATAAATAAATAAATCAATATCCCACAATCCCCTCCCCCTCCCTCCGCTGCCAGAATTTGCGAAGCGAGTCGACCATTCAAGGGCCTACACTACCATTCCGCTCGGGGTCCCCAACGACCTTAATCCGCAACTGCCACTAAGTGTGGTCTAAGTTTTCATATATTTGTAAGTAACCATCAAAATCAAACAACAAAGTTTTTCTGTAATGTGTGCACGTTTGCTGCAATCATAATCAATTATCATCAACAGATGGAGGCATTGTTCAAAGCTCATAATAAATCATTTCTTTCCGCTTGGATGTGCAGTACCGATTTGTTCATTTTTCCATAGTTTTCACACAAGAAAACGATTTTTAGCTACTAAGTAAACATCTCGATACATATTTCTTAGTATTCTGGCACATTCAAATCTACATTTCACTCAGAAGCGATAACACTGCACGTAAGAATTTAAATCATTTGCCAACAAATCGCACAGAGCACTCTCCCTGATTGCGATGTACTATATTCCTGGAAGGAAATAATTTTTTTCCGATCAGCCTTTTCACTTGTTATCTTGGTGCGGTTAACAAACGATTACAGAGAGTTACGTTGAATAACATTTTCAATCAAAATTGTTTTGTATGGGGCGAACTGAATACGACTGGAAGGTTCAACATGGAAGTGGTTCATCAATGCGTTACTACATATTTTTTCACCTCAAAGTCCGAATTTCGATTCAGTGCCTTTCCCGAAAGGAAATTCTAATCTGCAGGATACTTCAGTGGAATGAGGTGAGCGTTCGCTACGAACAGCTTCATGCTGCAGCAGTCCCGGTACCCGACCAACCAAACTTTTCATGGTGAATGTCTGCTCAAAGTTCAAAAATAAAGGTTAGCAAATAAAAGAAAAAGTTGTATACCTGCAGAAAACCCACATCCAAAAGTCTAGTCCAGCGATCGAAACGTAACAATGAACCCTTGTCTAATGCAGGTGATTTAGCAAACGGCACGTTAAAAAGCAAAGGACCAACCCTCCCTGTGTATTTGGCGGTGGGCATTTCATTTAACTTCTACCCAGTTGTATTCCTTCCCAACTTCTTGTGATGAAAATTATTTTTCCAGAACCGCTAGCAAGCCTCCCCATCTCACATTTAATTAAAATCAATTATTAAGTTGTAGCACACTTTGTACATTCGATCATCGCCCCCAAAACAGGTTACATCACACGATGAGGAACTCATTTGTTTGTTGCGAGCGATGTTTGTTTGGATGAAGTGCAAACATGCCTTCATATGGCCAGAAGTCATCATTTCGAAAAGCCATGTCAAATGTCAAACAGTGTGAGAGTGCTAAATAAATTTAACTTTCTAACAAGGGTCCACCCGTTCTGTGGTTTATTATTTACGTTGCACACCATCTGAGGTAAATAGCACAATATTCCACTGATGGTAAATAGTAAAATGGCATTATGAAAGCTTTATGCTGTGCAAACATTATTTCACTTTACCACATAAGCTTCTATTGATATGTAAATCAAATTTCATGCAGAAAAAGCTTTATACACCTGTTTGGATAATAATCACAAATTTATTTTTGTAAAAACATGAATGAACGAATCAATTACAGCCAAATAGAAGGAATAAAACATTTATTAGATATGAGAAAGCGCTTACCACACGATATTGTTTATTTTGCAGTCGTAGAAATTGTACTCAGGGAAACAAATCGCTCTCTGCACCATCCAACATCGTCGATATTTTGATTGGCTGTTACGTTTTTTGTTTGTTAGTTTAAAAAAAACGTACAAATCGATACATTTTTGTGTGTTTTTTTTTTTTTTTATTCATTAAGAACGGCCAGGCCGTATTGCTACATTTTTGTGTTATGTTGAGTAATTTGATTTAGCTGTTTCATTAACTAATCGCTATTTTTATGTGATGGTTATTAATCCAATAAACATTAAAATAAATATACAAACAAATGGTTAACCAGCCAAATATTCAGTGATATATTTATTAAAAAAGGACTTTTTATAATCTTTATATTTGGTACTAAACTAACTAAACACTTATTACAACAAAATATATTTTAATAGTAAATTGACAACTGACTTACCACACGTATGTTGAAAAACGGCATAACTGGGGATTTCGTTCGCATTGGATGTTGATTAATGGTTATGCATATAAAATTCTACTTTATTTAGATTACTTTTTAAATAAGTTATAGGAACAAATGAACAGAAGAGGATAAAAAAGAAAAAGAGAAACATAATTTTCAATGCAAAATGCATGCATATCCTAGTTTGTCATTTCCGGGTTAAGCTATCAAATATATCAAAAAGTAAAAGAAACGAACCAATAGTTATAGGAGTTTAAAGTTGGAAACATTATTCAAATAAATGGTTGTCCACTGGAAGGTTAATAATAACAAGGATTGCTTAGTTATTCTACATTACAATACGATAACAATTGCAAATGATTTCGTGATCCTTATTAATGGTTTACAACGAAAGTACATTAAATGTGGCTCCAGGTAAATTTCCTAGCTCCAGGTAGA